>JAIPRN010003649.1:0-19959 GCA_025469175.1 Geopemphigus sp. TES_GeoC_2020 | reverse complement strand
GTTTTGGCGTTGGTTTTTGCCTCGTCGTCGTGCTTTTAACGATTGAACATAATCGTTGTTCGATAGAATTATTGTCCCTTAAATACCAATTCGGACTTTACGTAAAAGTAACGTGTCTACGATATATCCGGCAACAACGCCGACCGTTTTGAGCAATGCTTGGTGTACGGGCATACCGATTCGCAATTACCAACCTGTTTCGGAGCAGTCAAAGGATATTACTTTTAATTTGTTTCAATTCGTAAATCTTGGGGTAAATAAAACTTCGATATACGTGTAAGATTTATTAAAAATATCTCGATATATATATATAAATAATATAGGCGGACTACAATAATAATATATATATGGGTCTTTGGCACGTCGGAATAATCTTAGAACGTTATAATAATCTAACTACGTGGTGTGTGGGGAGGGGGCGTGTACGACGCGTAATCGTTACGCAAGTCTATATTATTGTCCGTCCACGAATCCGATTACGAATTGGAAACGAACCCGCGAAATCTACTCTAAAACACTCTTAAAAGGGACTTATATCGGAATTATTATGTATATATTTATAAATGTATATCGCGCGACGAAAAACCACGCCTACGGTATTCGATAATGGAACGTTAGGCCAACGACGAAGAATTTTTCGTCGACAAAAATACGTAAATCGTGTCGGCCGAACGAAATACGCGCACGTTACGATAATAATAATAATAATAATAATAATAATAATAATAATAGTAATAATAAAAATAATATGGTCGACGGTACGGGCGCGTAGTACTATCGACGGGGAACCGACTAATTTCGAAATTGTTAATTGGCTTTTGGGAGAAATGACTACGACGTCACGCACGCGAATAACGTAATTAGGGTACGTTCCTAACGCAGTTCTTCGATGTTGGTTTTCTTCCAGCATCCGGTCGGCAACGCGCGTCGAATCGCTTCGATGTTCTTCACGTCGTCCGTCAACGATTTGACGTCGTCTTCGTACGTCTTGATCAACTGGGCCTGCGATGTGGTAGAGAGAGGAAAATATATTAAACAAACGTTTATGTACGCGACGAAACGATAAATCGCCCGAAATTCGTCCGTTCGCGGATCACTCACTTGCGCGATTCTCGCGGCGTTTATAATCCCGAGTTTCTCGTCCAATTTCGCGTTGATCAACTCCTGTTCGGCCGCTTGCAATCTGGTACTCAGCTGGCTCAACGTGTCGCCGTCTGCAAAACGAACGTAAAGCTACAAACTCTACCCTAACCACCGTGGAAACCAACGGCCGAGATATGACTTGACGGACTTTCGTCGCCCCGGGCGCTTTTCGATCCGCGAAAGCGTCTCTCGAATAATAATCGCTACACGCGCGTTTTGAAAACAGCGACCGTAAGCACGGAACGCGCGTCGATTTATTAATAACACGTCGACTATAAAAGAAAATATATCGTCGACTATAAAAGAAAATATATCGTCGACTATTTTTTTTTTATAGTATGGCACGACCCGACGTTTGACATCACGGACGAAAACCATTGGCGGAACGTATTGGCAAAATGTACGTGGTACTCACCGACGTCTACGAGTACCGACAGTTCTTTCAGCACCGAGTTGAGGTCCTCCAGTGCTTTGTCCACTATTTTCTTCGCCTCGGACGCCGACGTTTTCGCCTGACCGATTTTCGTCTTCGCCTGGAAACGCCCGGACCGCGGTCACGTTTAATCAACCGCCCGTGACGATTTCGGACATACGACCGACGCGCGTTTTACACTTACTTCACCGATACTTTTCTGGTCCTGTTCGAATTGGGTCTCGACGGCTTTCAAACGGTCCGCGGTGAACCCCACCCGTCTCTTCAGGCCGTCGCTCTCATCGTACAACTTGTGCACGTCCGTCGCTATTTCTTCGGTCGCTTTCTTTATTTTCTTCGACTCCTGGTTGGTGTACCGAGAACACGAAATTGCGTATTTAGAAAGTGTCGGCCAAATAACGATGTACTAACGACGCGGGAACGATATTTGATATTTGACAAGGGTCGCGTTTCTCGAATTCGGCGATTTCGTGCCGAAAGTTGTGGTTTTACGCTCACGACCGACACCAATGGTCGACGTACTGAATAGGGCTAGTGTAAGCGAACATTCGCGAATGGTCGAGCGTCGGATAGACGATAATTACCCAAAGGCGTTCGGAAACCGCGCGTCGACTAGTGTAGCGAAAAATATATCGATCGAGGAGCGACGGAACCGAAATCGTTCGCCGGAATAGTCTCCGGCCGTAAGTAACGAAAACGTACGGCCGAACAACAATCGATCGAGTAGTGCATATTGTTTTTCGTTCGGCACAAAAAAAAACGGATTTCGAAAAAAAACGGCACGCGTGACGTTAATCCGACAAAATATCGGCATTTACCTCCATCGCTTGTTCCGCGTACGTTTTTTGCGCTTGCTGGGCCGTGTCCCGGGCATTTTTCGCGCTCGATTCCGCTCCGGCCAATGCTTTTTGTGCCCGGGCGGTCTTGTCGTTGGCCTCCTCGATCAGTTGCTTAATCTCCGGCACCTGTCCCAACGCTTCCGTGGCGTTCTTCTTGCTGTCTTGCACTTGCTTATCGAAAGCTGCGAAACCGAAAACACAATCGTTTAGTCCATCGACGCGTGTGTTACGAGGCTAGCTCTTCCCATCACCATTGCCGCGGTAACAGTATATAAAAGACGATTTTCAAAAAATCAAAAAAAAAACCTAAAAAATATCGACTCGTAACGTTACGACAAGCGAGATGTTACCGACCTTGAAGCGTGCTCAGCGTTTGCTGGGCTTCCTCCTGAATTCGGACGCCTAGTTTGACCGCCTGGTCCGCTTTCTCGTAGGAGGCGTTCACCTGCGCCAGAAAATTCTCCCGGGTTTTCTGTTGTTTCTCACCTTGGCCCAATGTCACCTCCGACTGTTGCAACTCCGCGGCCACTTCCATCAGAAGATTCATGAGGTTATCGTTTTTTTGTTGTTCCGCCAAATCGTTTTTAATTTGTTGCGCCTGCGCAAAATTCGTACACGGCGTGACAATTAACGTGTAAAACGAAAACGGAAAATTTTGTTCGTCTGGTACAACGAACGACACGCGTGACCTACCGAATATTCACATTGGCCCCGGGAAACGAGCGAATCGAAAATCGAAAAAAGTGGCAAAAACGAAAATCGGAAGGGTCTTTTCTTTTAGTCGAAATCGAAGTAAAATCGAACGGGCTATTCGATTTTCGAACGACGCGTTAAATTTCGTTTGATAAATTCCTCGTCCCGGTGGGGTTCGCGTGCCGTTATAGCCGCAATAGTAACACGACGTTGTGTACCGTACCTGCGCGTTCAAATTGGAAATATTCCGTTTCAAAACGCCCGCGTCTATGTCCGGCAGATTAATGGCGTAGATGTCCCGGTATATAGTCAACGAATCGTTGTGCGTTGCAGACACCAGTTCTTGGGTTTCGTTCGCTTGTCCGACGATCACGCCCAATCTGTCCTTCGCGTAGTTGACTTCGGTGTCCAGCACTTTCAGTTCCTCGCTGTGGCATGCACGTCGACAATTATTATTATTATTCAAAAAAGAAAACGCGCGTATTCGTCGCGGCGGTTAACACGGGGCAATTCAGCGGGTATTTTGTTTATCAAAAGCTTTTTCCTAAACAAGCCGAAGTGAGAGAGAACAGCACTCGATCGCGTCGACGCCGAGCGTCATTTCGTTGGAGGGACCGCCGATCGGATTACGCCACCGATACGAACGCGCGCGCGTACCTGATGTTCTTCTGTTGATTGACGGCGTCCTTGGTTATGTCGAACGCGGCGGACGACACGTTTATGGCCTTCTCCGCGGTGGCCCTCAGTTTTTCGATGTCCTCTTCTTTCCTAATCGAAACGACAAAAACGCGTACGAACAATAAAATCGTTTCGCTAAAGTCTCATTACATTCACTTCCCTCCCTCACAACGATGAACGGACGATACTTACAACTCCACGAACGTCCTTGCCTCCCGTGCTATCTCGGACATTTGGTCGCTCTGCTGGCCGAGCTCGTCGCTCTTCGATACCGCCTTGGCGAGCGCCGCAGCTCCTTCCGTTTGTATATAGTCCATCGCCCGTTTCAACGTGTTGGTCGTCTCCTCGTTCATTCTCTCGATGTTCCCCACGGTTTTCTCCGCTTGCGCGGACTTCTCTTCGGCAATCGCCGTCCAGTTGTTCGTCTGGGCCATCAGCTCTTGGATTTCCTTGATTTGACCCTGAAGCGACTCCAATTTGTCACCCGTCAGAACGGTACCTGCGTTTTTTGAAAAACCACCGCGTTCACACAGAGATCAGTCATCGTTGTTCACAGCGCGCGTGACTCAAACAGTAAATCGAAACTGCCGAGACAGACGATAACGCCGGGGAAAACGGCATAAGTTTTATCGCGAATATACACGTCCAAAAACCGTGGCCCGAAAGTTTTTCGGAAACGAACGCGTGCTTATGCGTGTATTCGAAAAATAATCGGATCGTCGTCACGCGGAAAATGACGAAAACACACCGGAATTCACGATAAAGAACCGACGGTTCTCGACACGTTTGTTCCACCTACCCAAGGAGAGACTAAATTGACACTTAGTCGGCGGCCAGGACCTAACCCTACACGTCCGAGTGTCACGAGATCACTCACCGCCGGTGGCCAGTTTGGCGGTCGTTTCCAATTCGTTCACGAACGACTGCACCTCCTTCAGTTTGCGTTCAAACTGCTCGTCGTTGATCACCGTCGGGTTGTTGTTGATGTCCTTCAGGACGTTCTCCAACTTCCTCAGGTTCTCGCGGTGCGTGGCCACGGCGTCCTGCACCAGATTGTAACAGGCCGGACAGTCCACGCAGCCCCTCTGCCGGTCGAATTTGTTCTCCTTGCACTGGTCGCAACGTCTGCCCTCCACGTTCTCCAAACACTGTACGGGCCCGGTATAAGTTTCGTTACGATAATCGCGGTGACCACGACAGCAGAGACGCCCGTCAGCCCGACAACCTCACACACACTCCTCGGGTTCCTCTCCGGTCCTGGGACGGACCATATACAATAATACGCGACACGGGGAAGCGCTTTATTTTTATCGTACGGACGCGACGTCGCCTTTCGCAATTCGTACGCGAGACGCTTAAACCGACGGAACGAAAGCGTTCGCGTGAATTTTTTAAAAAACGAAAGTCGTCTCGCATTGCCTAACAATTATTAATGCGCCTCGAATATTTACAAACGAACAACGCACGCTCGGATTTTCGCGTCGATCGTACGCCGTTCTTTTCCCGGTCGAACCCTCTGAAACCGACATTTCTTGGTATCTCATCAAAGTCGGACTAGCGATGTCTTGCTGTATTATTATTGTTATGCCGCGCCGCGCGCCACTCACTCACCGGACATTGGCCGTTCGCGTCGCACTGCAACGACACGGCCCCGATCGCGTCGCAAGCGCACGGTTTACAACCGTCTGCCGAAAACCCGTAATGGAACGGCTCGCACGCGTCGCACTTCTTGCCGGTCACACCTGTCCGGCACACGCACTGACCCGTGTTCGTGTCGCACGTGTTGTTCACCGAGCCGGTCGAGTCGCACTCGCAGGATTGACAACCCTTTTCGGACAACCAATCACGAATGGTGTTTAGATTGAGGGTGAAAAATGTTTACGCACCTACACCCCTAACTACCTCACGACGAAATCGCCGCCGATGAATTTTTTATTCCGAAAGCCTTAGATATTTACGGACAATTCGAAGGTATAACGACGGCGTCGAGAAACGTTGGCCGATTTTAAACGAATATAGATCACATGTGTGTCACGATTGTTTAAGTATTGCGAAAAATAAGATCAGCTACATAGAACACGTCTTCGCCTATTTGGATCGACTTTAAACAATAATTTCTGGAAATTCGATAAAAACAACACGTACTTCGTGTGGTACTTTGATCCGAGTTACGAAAATTTGTTTCAAAGGATTCACTTTTATCGTTTCGCTGTGCGAGTGGATTTCGAAATATATTTCTAATTTTTTTCCACGCTTTTCGTTACTTTATAACGAAAAACGTCGGGTTCGTTGAAAAATAACGTAAAATAGAACACGCTTTTCGCGTTTACATTTGGACTTTCGGTCCGTCTATTGGGACGAGACGCGTAGAAGAGCCAAACACGACCACGCGTTTTCGCGACTTACATCTCCGCTAGCTATGTTAAAATGTCCGACTTCACACTGGTCGCAGTTCACTCCGGTCACGTGCGGTTTACACTGGCACTGTCCGGTCAGTTGATCGCAAGCCAAAGGTCCGAAACCCGTCTCGGTGGTACCCAAATGATAACAATCGCACGGTTTACAGTCTCCTTTTTCTGGGTTTAGGGCGTCTCCGAAGTATCCTGCGCGAAAAACGATACGTGAAACATTACCGGCGGTCGGTAACTGGCACGCGTGTGTGACGACGCCGCGCACCTGGTAAACATTGATCGCACTGCGATCCGCCCGTGTTGTAGATACACTTGAGACAATCGCCGGTCGTCCGGTTACAGTTGCCGATCGCGTTCGGGTCGACGTTCGAGTTGCAGTCGCACGGTTTGCACATACTGATCGGCCCGTTCTTCCCGGTCGGGTCGCCGAAGTAACCGTCGCTACAGATGTCACATTTCGGACCTGCGCGGGAAAAACGTCGTACATTTCGACCAAAAGTTCAAGGCTATGAGGCCAGAGCCGAAGGAATGCAGGGGACGGGAATCACACAGGGTAATCTTACGTCACGAGCGTACGAATTTTACGTCTTGCGACGTTCTAGAGCGAAGCTAATCGAAACGTGAACCATTGTCCCGTCAAGGCCGGCGTCGTTTGTACATTTTGTAGTGTATCGAGACAATTTTCGTGCGCCGCTTTGTCGGTGCGGTGTTACACGTGCTAAACACGTACACGCGCAATTCGGGAAAATTCGGCCAACAATGGGAGAGGGTAGGGGTGATGGTCGAACGTATGCAGCAATATTTTGAATAAGTTGTAACGTCCAATTTACTCCGTTCAATCACCTGAGATTATGGTTATTTAACGATAAGGTCTGTGTAGATAATCGCACCGATCTACTCGATGCAGACCTTGTCACTTTTTCCACAACCACAAACAAATAAACATTCCTCTATAACAGGTCTTTAGTTAATTTTATATCGTATTTGTGTTTTTCACGTATAAAAGGGCGTTGCCCGTCAAATTAATAAATAAATATTCTACCGAATTTGTCTAACGGTACAACCATATGAATAACATATATATTCGATTTTGTTTTGTGTGGGACGCTACCAAGTGCTCTGTCGTTACGTCGTTAATAGTTTCCATATGAGTTTAAACTCGGGTTAGTTGTCTCGTATTTGCCGTGTACGCTTATTACCCGACAGTCGCGCGTGTACGCGTAATAGCACGTCGTGAAACACCGAATCCCGTGTCGTCGTGCGTGCGCGCGCGATTTTCTTTCGGTTTTATTCGTTCGTTCCGTCACGTTAGCCGCGCGTTTAATTTGCCGAACTTTTCCGGCGAGTATTTACGAACGATAAGGTGACAAAGACGGATGGAAGGAATAAGAGTTAAGACGCGCGCGTGTGTGTGTGTATACTTTACCGCCGTATCCTTTCGGGCACTCCAGACAAATGACGGTGTCCTCTCCGATCAACACGCAACTGCCTTGGTTGGGACACGGGCACAGTTTACAGTCGAGCGCGGTGCCCTGCAGAGCGTTCCCGTAGTATCCTTTCGCGCACCTGTCGCAGTTCTCGCCCGCCGTGTTGTGCTGACAAATACACCGGCCTACGCGAAAACACGAAAAACGTACGTCATTCGCCGATCGTTATTTTGACAACCATGAGTTCGTTACCTGTGTCCGCGTCGCAAATGGAGGCGTGCCCGTGACAGTTGCACAGGACGCACGGCGAGAACGGACCGCCGCTGGTGGGCTCGTGCCGCGAACCGGGCGCGCACGACTCGCAAAACTGTCCGATATATCCTTCCGGGCACGTGCACATCTCCACCCAATTGGCCGGCAGTCCCGGGGCGCCGCGCCTTGCCGTCTGCAGCGAGAAGTCGTCCAGGAAACCGACGCCTGCGCATTTTAGTTTATTACGCGTCAACGAAGCGACGGTGTTTCGCGTTGTTCGGTCATCGCCAGTACGCACGTAGAACACTGGCGTACGCCAAAACGTCGAACGCACCGGACGAATGTCGAAACAATATTGGCGACGGTGTACGGAGGAATTGTATTTTCGGATGTGCGGCGGTTTCTTTGTTGTCCGTTCGATGCGTTCGCGTGTTAAAATAGTAACCGTTTTCGGTATATTCGAAACGAAAAACGTTTAATAAAACGGGAAAATTATTACGATCGACGTTTAACGCTGTCGAAATACAAAACCGAAGTACCGAGAAGATTTCGTTACGCGTCGCGAAAATGATCGACTTAAATTTCCCGAAAAAATCCAAACGCGCGTTGTAATTAAATTCTTCGCATATATACATATATTATATATATATATGTATTGTATACGTGTACGTACCTCTGTCGGAATATGTGCCTCGTATTTTGATCGCCGTCAGATTGGACAAGACGTTGAAGAAATCACGGGCAGACAGACGGGGTTGCCAACCGTAGTCTGGATTTTCGTGCAAATGGAATTTGTACATTTGCGGCTAAATATATCGAAGAAAACGGAAAACCGATTATTCGAAAACGTTTCGTGCTTAAGTGTTTATGAACGAAAATGTCGCGAATTAATGACGTTATTCTACGGCGAATGTGATGTTAAACGTGGTATACAATGTGAATGGTGACGTTTTACGAGAAGTGTTAAACGCGAAATATCCGCGAACGATTCCGTCGATAATCTGCGTAGGGCAAATCGTTTGAAAAGCTAACGCGCCACGTCGACACTTCGGAACGGAAAAAACGATTTGCCCGCGTCAACCTCGAACGTTATTTTCATAATAAGCGAATAAAGACCCGTTAACGAAAAAAAACAATACCGTGTCCGAAGGTATGGGATTTCCTTGTCCGAAAATGGCTTGAGTGATCCGGAGCCCGGAGCCGCTCTCCAAAATGACGTCGTAGACGTTTGGCTCGGGGCTGTTCTCGCCGATACTCAGTTTGAACGACAAGTCGTGATTGTAACTGGACCGTTGGTCTCCGAGGAATTTGTCTGAGCGGCAAAAAAAGGAAACGTTAAAATATCGACGATTGACGCTCGGCGATCACGACGATTTTTTATAAGTAATACAGCGCACGCCTTACCCGGCGCCAAGAAGTACACGGGCGTCTTGGACTGCGCCGAAATCTCCAGGGACTGTTTGAACGGACTGTGGACCGGTAGTACGGTTTTGCTGTAGAAGTCCGAACCGTTCCAACGTTCGTTGCCCCGAGCGAACACGCTTTCCACCGAAACTGCAAAATACGATTTTCAACCGCCAATTAAGTTGCACGTTCCCGGCGGACGTGGACGAGCGCGCGTTTACCTCTCGAATAGCCCGACGCGGATTGGCACACCGACGAGTGTCCGTAACAGAAACACGGCGTACATCCGTATTCGTTGTCCTCGTCCAAGTTGAAAAAACCGGGCTTGCATCTGTTCAAAGGAAACAACGATTAGGCGCGTGATGATGACATGATAGTTGAGGATACATAGGCGGAGAGACGAGCGCGTGGCTTATTTAAAAACGACGAATCGAGCGCGTCGTTCGTTATTACGTTTCCCAAACGTGTACTCGACGGTATATTGTCGTCCGTTCCGGTACGGCGAGGGGACAATTGGATACGCCGAAAATACGCTCGTCCAAAAACCAAATATACCCGGCGAAATATTACGAAAACATTCCGTACGGTTTTCGAACGAGACGGTTGTTTAATACGCGGACGAACGAACATCGGATAACGATCGATGACGGCTATATTTTTGGAATATTTCTTTTTTTCGCTCGGGTTATCGAGCGTTTTTTTTTTCGAAATTCGTGGAAAATTATTATTTTTTCGAATTGACTCGGTTTTCGCGCCAACAAGGCGGACCAAAATTGTATATATTCGCTACTCCTCCACCCATACCATCGGTAGTCTAATTTCGGAAACCGCTTCGGATTTGATTGGGTCCGTTTTTATTTGTCGTTCTCGTCCGCCGACCATTTTGAACGACCGAACGTGCCACGTACAATTTTACGAACGAAAAACCATGGTAACGGAAAAGGCCGCGACGTGTTTCGTCCGAATTTTATTCGCGCGCGCGGGGTCGGCTTTCGCGTCCGATGGCTAGCGTGTTGTGCGCGCGAAATTATCGAACGTGCATACGGGGGCGGAGGAGGCATAGTCGCGGTGACACGTTGGCGCTGGTCACGCGACGGCACATACGCCCCTGAAAATCGGCCGTCCCGTCGTATTACGATCGTATTAAGGTTTTCTCGAGACGAAACGAAAAAAGCCACCAGCCTCGGCCCGTTCGCTACACGAAACGTTTAGCTAAACAGCGAAATTACCAGCGACGGCGGGTCGGGGACAACGATTTTAGTACCTGTTGCACTGGATGCCCTCGACGTTCTCCTTGCACAGACAATTGCCGTTCTCGGGCTCGCATCGCGGCTGATTGTCCAAGCTGCCGGCCACGACGCAACCGCACGGTTTGCATCCCGCCGACCCGAAGTCGAAATGGTTTTCGGCGCACCGGTCGCACTTGTCGCCCGTCACGCCCGCCCGACACTGGCATTTCCCTTCGCCGTTGCACTGCAAACTCCACGATCCTGTGAACAGCACGCGCGTCAATAAGCGGGCGTGGTTACTGGTTTCGAGAACGCGTTTTTTCGATGTAACCGAATAGAACACGACCGTGGTAAGTAAACGTCGTTCGCTCACCAATTTCGTTACACTCGCACGGCGTACAGTGCGTGTCCCCTTTCCTCTGGTAGTAGTTCTCCCGGCACCGTTCGCAGTTCGCTCCGTCCCGGTTACCGGCGCAGTCCAGACAATGTCCGCCGTGTCCAGTCCGTTCGTACAGATCCTTGTCGAAGAAACACCGGTGAGAAAACTCGTTGCAGTTACATTCTGTGGACAAGAAACGGGCGGATTTTCGTAAACTGATTTTCGTCCGCACTCGAGCGGCGGTTCGTTCGAAATTTGTCCACCGCCGAACGTACAAAAAAAACATGTTCACGCCGTGACGTCTACGCGCAACGAAAACGTTTTCGCCCGGACCACGCGTAAGTCCGACGGTCCGACGTCCAAAGCGGGCCAAATTTGAAATCGGTAAGAGGGAGACTAGTTTGGTGGCACAAGTTTTTTGTGACCTGTGCTACGATTTAATTAGCCGCGTTAAATAACGTAGTGATCGCGAAAATTCCTCGTATTCATATTAATCGATCACGCGACGTTTTACGGTTGTGCCGCCGGGCCGTTCAATAACCATCAAAGAATCATACAAACTGAAGAATAACGACGACGAAGGAAAAAAACGGAATTCTCGTCCGCGTTTTTTAAAAATATTTTACAAAAAAGACGACTACTGGTCGCGTAACGGATTGGAATGTGCGCCGCTATTCGTATATACACTTGTAACAATATCAAATTCCAGTTCTGGGTGGCGCGTAAGTATGTAATATAACGTCGACTCGAGTCGCCAAACTATTCGACTATTGCGGCGACGCTTCGGCACGACGACAAGTCAAATTGAATATTCTAATTGTTTTCGTTTTTTTTTTGTTTTGTCGTTTTACAGGAACGAACGATGAACATTTTATATTATATAGGTTCGGAAATGTCGTGCTCATATTTAAACGAGAATACGGGCCCGAATTTAGAAATTCTTACTTCATAAGGCGAACGATAGCTTTAGAGACAGTATCGTAATTTTTGAAAATATTTTTTAGAATAGTGTCCGATCGATTGATTCCGATTTTGTCGAGTTTCGCGTAGCTCGTAAATACATAAGTTCTTTTTGGTGACGAACATTCCGTTGTAATATATTCCCGGGGAAAAAGGACGAGATATAATTTTGACATTCCGTTTCGCCTAGTAAATAACGAAAAACGAAAAGGGCAAAAAGAATACGCCGATTTCGCTGACGCGTTTTCTATGCAGTGAACGTCTATACGATCGAGAAAATTCGACGCGAGTGGTATAATTACGAGAAAACGTTTTTAATAACGACGACGGAATTTCGAAAATCAGAAAATAGACGAAATTCTCCCGAGAGGCGAGATGAGAGAATAGCGAAGAAAACAATATGGACGGCGAATAATCCGATTCGAGTAGGAATAAAACGCTTTCGATTGGTTTCGAAACTTTTTTTTTTGGGGGTAGAAGAGGTGGTTCAATATGACGTAAACGACGCACAAAGTGTTGTTAAAAACAGCCGGCGAGAATGAATTGCCCGGGGACGACGACGGCCGAACATTATTAGGCGTGCGTCGTGCTCGGCGAGTGCGTGACGGCGAATTCGAAACCGATGGTGCGCGTAAATTAATCGTCACCGATTGGCGCGATCAATTTACGTAATGAGCATTTAGACGCGTTTCCCCACGAAGAAAAAAAATACACGAACCGAAAACCTCTTACTAAGCGCCAAACAAAAGACGTGGTTATTATACGAAAATACCCGCGCGCGGTTTTAGAGAAATGACCGTGTACGCGTTCTCGACCGGTCGTCCGGTTAGCGTGTATTATATACACACGCACGCGCACGATGGCTCGCGGTTCTTTACTGGGCTAACGGCCGCAGAACGAGAAATTTGAAGCAAAAAAAAAACCCAATATTCGGCCGAATAATAATAACGGTTCGTCGTCGTAGGCATAAAACGCCGCAGTATTTATCGCTTTTTCACACGGTCGTCGCGTATGCGTACGAAACGTCGTTCGCGGGGCCTCCGTCCTTTTTTTTTAGTTTTACTAAATTATTATTCCCGCTCGTTTAATCTCGTCCGGGTTGGGTATTTACAAACGGAAAAAAAAACACACCGACGAGACGAAAAAAATAAATAGCGAACGCATTGTTCGAACAACCGAACCGACGGTATCGAAACACACGAAACGTTATCGCCCCGCTAGATCGCTGACGACGGGGGCACGAACGACGACGTACGGCCGGCCTCCGTTGTTCTCTCTACCGGTAATCATACCGTTTCCGTTTCCGTCGGTAAAAATTGTACACGAATTACGTATTGTGCGGAACACGAACGTGGAAACGTCGATGCCGCGCGTTTTTCGTCGCGTGTACGGCACCGTCGACGACCAAATTCGTGTAGGATTTTTCGAAATGTCACTTTTAACCGGATTTTCGGAATCGGACCACAGGACGTGCACGTTCAATTCGCCTGGGGCCGTCGTATGGAACGGGATTCTCTGCGACGATACCGAAAACCCGAGAGAACGTTCAAAAGACCGAATTCCTTTCCCCCTACCCTTTTGGCGACCAACGGTACGCGGATTTCGTGCGGGAGAACGAAACGCGCCTCCGGGAGATCATTGTTTGAACACAACGTACGTAATGACGGACTACGTGGGCGGGGGACCCTCGCTGTTAAAGACATTCGCGGATGGACGACGAATTTCGCCGTGTTCCCTCCTCCCCCCTCTCACGCGGGTAATATTATTATATTTCGATTAATATAATCGATATGTTTCGAATCGTGTACGGCGCGCCTATGCGCCAAATCGTTTCTCGTTTCGTTTATTGTGTTAACTGTTATTTGCCGCGCGCGATACGTACGAAACTAATAATACCCATAAAAACGGTTGTTCTCGTGCGCGCGTAGAAGAAAGCCGATAATGATTTATTGCGGCACGACGCGGCGACGCGACTCAAATACCCTACAGCCGGCAATATGGTAGCGCGCGCGCCTCGACAAATACCTCATTAGATAGATCCTTGTGTGTGTGTGTGTGTGTGTGTGTGTGTGTGTGTGTGTGTGTGTGTTCTTGTAGAAAGAAAAAAAAAACGAAAACCGTCGAGCGGCTCCCGTTCTAAGTTCGTCGAACCACACGACGCGTGTCCCGTACACGGGTTATGCGTCGTGTGTACCGCGAATACTTCGTGAGTTCAAAAGTCGAAAAAAAAACGTCTCCGCTCCCCCCCTAAAAAAAAATAAATAAGAGGCCAGAGAAATTCGAACATTGGGTTGTAACGATAACGCGACCATTGATATTACGCTCGCTGCTGTTGCGATTCGTCATATGATAATCACCGATCGTGAACGCCGGAAATCGTAGTATAATAACAGTTCGTACGCGTAAAAAAAACCCCCCGGGGGGACCGCACGCTGTTTTCTAATAAAGGTCGCGAGGACGTTGTACGCGAACGATCGTTCAACGCGATTGAGCTCGTTCGATATTCGGTTGGGTCCGACGTGGTGGCGTGGAGCGTTCCGCGCCGGCCGAACCAACCCCGACGGTCTCGTGTACAAATACTCTCTCGTTCCCGAAAATCGTCGTCGCCCCGGCGTCCTAACATTACGCGCCCCGAGAATTGTGACGGCATATGCTCGTGACCGGAGCTAACGTCCGCGCCGATTGTATAAATTCCGATCTCGGAATTTCTCGGCCGCGATAAAAAATACTAAAACGAGAAAAAGAAACCCGTCGCGGGGTTGGTGGAGTACGCGCCGTTGTAGTCTGTCCGGGGAAATAATTTACACGTATTTACGTATACCACAGGCCACACGCGCGTGTATAAATCTTATTTATATAGTGAAAACGAAATAAAAAACGTCGTACTTAGACGTCCGTAGTGTGTATACATCCGTATATCCATTATGTGTGTGTATGTATATGTATACGCCGACGGCTATTGAAATTTCACACATACGATAATGTGTGTGTGTGCGTGTGTTAAGTATGTTATGTACGTTTTGATGTATAATAAAACACGTAACAAAATTATATTTATATATATATTACTATTATTATACGACTCTTGCGTGCGTTTCATTTGTATATACAAAGACATAGCGTGAAATGAGACGCGTATCTAGTTCTATTCGTATATCATACAGAGTGTTCGAAAAAATGGCGCTCGGGTCAGCCGACTCTTGTACGTGCATAATAAATAGGCGTTTCGGTTCGAAAACGGTTTTTCCGCGTACGGTTAACGAACGCCCGGCGGGACGTCCCGCGATTTCGTACGGCGGTCACGCGGTTTACTCGCTAAAAGAAATCGCCGACGAAATCCGTTCGTTCTATGAAGGAATCGCCAGAAACATTGCCGACAAAAACGACCCTTGGTCCGAAATATATACTCCGTGTTTTCCGACGCCAGAAATACGTTAGTTTCGGTTCGTAAGTACGACACGATTGGTGTCCGGGACGGGCATTCTGTCGACGACGAATTTACCGGTTCGAGACGTGTTGCCCGGAAACGGACGTTTCCAACAAACGCCGGGAAAATCGAAAAACCCGTCCAATTAACCGGACGTACAATGCCCGGGAAACGTTACGCGAAAAACGCGTAACGTCCGTTTCGCCGCCAGTCGAAAACACGCGCGTACGCTCGATCCAAACGCAGACAAAATATTCACCGCAATCCGAAAAACGGATTTCCACGCCGTATACGTCGGTCGTATTTTTTGTTTCCGGAACACCCCGTATACGTTATATGGAGTACGTAATTAACGTTACGTGCGGAATACAGTAAAAGAAACGAATAATAATTATCGTATCGACGTGAACAGTTTGGGACTTGGGTGGTCTCCGGCGACGACCACCGAAGCGGACATGGCTGACATTTTCGGAACTGTGGCGGACGGAACGATTGTTGTTTCGTCTACGGTTTGAAATTGACCGCCGAAACGGCGGCGAAGGTTAGGCATTGGCGCCGAGAGTCGTAGCGTGTGCCCCGTAAGAAGTGGCCGTCGTGCGCGCGCTGACGTCGAGAGCCTAGCGTGGTACGAAATGGTAACGCGTTTACGACGCTCGTGAAACGTTCCGGAATGGCGTCCGAAAACGGCTAGGGTTCGGTGTTGTACGTAATAACGGTTTTCGAACACAAAAGTCGTCCCACTCGACCGAACTCGGGTCGACGATTTCCGCGATAGGTAACGCCGGTTTACGAACCACATCTAACCCGGAAACAACGCACGGCGGCCACGATGTCGCGGCGCGGCGCGAAAACAAGCGAGAATTTTCGGCGCGTACCTAATGTATAACGCAATATGCGCGCGCTTACGGGTGTTACTGAATATCGGAGCGCCGGTAGATAAAAGGGAATTTCAGCCGGCGGGCCGACGATTCCAATTAAAGATTTGGAAACCTTTATACCGCGGCGTTTGATTTACGCGCGCCCGTACGGTCGTCGGGTTTTCGGTCGAAACGTTTAAAAAAATAAACTCGAATTTATCGACGGACCGCGCGCGCCACCACCCCGGTCCGTAAAAACAACGGCGGACGAATAATAGCGTAACGACAGCCGGCGATCGTAAAACCGAAAACGAATACCCGGGGAATTAATAACCGAACGGCCGAAATAAGGAATTTCGGCGTAGCGAAAACGAAAATTATACCTTTTCGTGTCCGACGATAAATAAATATCGTTATTATTAATATTATTATCGTGTAGAGCCGACGAAAAATACGCGCGGCGCGTGTAACAAAACACTTATACACCACGGGTAATAACCAATAACCGGGTAAACTCGACAATAGCCCGCCGAATATCCCCCGTCGGGACGACCCGTATACAATACCGGGGCGTATCAATTCCCGTGTTATCCGACGACCCTCGGGTAACGCGCGTTTTTATGAACGGCCGTGAGTTACCGTTGCGACGAATACGTTTAATAGCGGCGAGTTCGTCAAAAGCTATAAAACCAATCGCGATAAATCGTCGTAATAAACGCGTAAGTTGTAAACGAAAACGACTAGTTCGACCGACGGCGACACACTCAATGAAGTCAGCGCGTTCGGATCGCACGAACCACCGACGGTTTTCGTACAGAGCGACCTGGTCGACGCGCCGGGGACGAACATTTTGTTCCGAAATACGTCCGTTACGAACATGGCCGGAAGCGAACGTATCCGAAATTCGTACGCGGATTTCCGAACCGCGCGGTCGGATAAAAAAATCGTCGCCGAGTAAGTATTTCGCCGAACTCGACGCGATCGTTGGCGCTCCGGAGCCGAAACGTTCGTCGTATTTCGCGAGAGACCGTCGCGCCTAAGGGTTAGGTGTACGAAACCACGAACGAGCGTCCCAGTGTGTCGGACCTAATCGAAATTAAGAACGCGATTTTCGCGGGAACGACGTGTGAAAGAAACGCGCGTTCTCCTAATCGTACGCGACAATCGTGAGAACCGCGCGCGACATAAATTAACCGCCGGTACGCGTAGATAAATACGCGATTTTCCGCTAGATCTCCGCGAATCGAGAAAGCCGTGGCGTAATATACGTGCGTGTGTATGTAACGACGACGGAGGGAAAGAAAAAAGTAAAAACGCGTATATATATACGGGCGAGAACACGACCGTCGTACGTACATCGCACGTATATATTCATAGAGTTGCGCGGTAAGACCGGCCACCGAGGATCGTGAGAAACGCGCGTCTAATGGGCCCGCGATACGCGCGTGGCGACGACGGTTCTCTTACGGGAAAGTGAAAAAAAAAAACGAGCCGGGGAAAAAACAGGCGCGCGCGTACGAAACGTCGTACGTAATCCGTACGCGGGTCACTTCCCGGGCCGTCCGGCTCTCGGCCTCGGACCAGTTTTAACGGAGCTCCACTCGTCCGGGCGGCACGCAACGACACCGATAAAATCCGATAGTAAATAAAATCGTAGCGCGGGCGCGCGCCACACGTCCGTAGCCGCCCGCGAAACAATTTGGCGACGAAATTGTCGTCTCGTTCGGCTACACTAGCTCGGTAACTACCTCGAGACCGACCGCTTGGCCAAACTGTTTCGTCGACGCCGTCGAATTAGACGCGTATCGCGCGTGAAATACGGCCCCGGTTAAGTCGATAATATACGAACGGCGTAACCGGTTAAGAAACTAGTTAGCGGGCGGTGTGACCGGCTCGCCACTGACGGCTTTTCGCCCGTCGAATCGTACGTACCCATTCGTCGCGCGTTACGAAATCCGAGGGACATAAAAACCGACCGACTCCGAGCGCTCTCGCGGCGTCCGTCCCTTTTTCGCGCCACCTCGTTATCGACGCGCACACTTGACGCTCCGTTATTACGCGGCCAGTTGGCGCGCGCGTAATAAAAACGCGGGGGCCGCCGTTTGTCGAACGGCCGTGCGTAGTGGTTATCGCGACGGTCCAAATTGTCACGCGTGGACTAACCTAACGAATGTTTCGCGTCCGACGGTGCACAATCGTGTGCGGGACCCGAAGCTACGACGTCGTGCGGGGCCGATCCGATCTCGGCGGGTTTCGCACACGCGCGCCCGATATTCGCGTATAATATAATCCGACGACCCGGGCGTCGCTGCGGGACGGCTGTTTACGCGGGTGGGCCAGACGGATATCGCCAACAGAGACCTACCACCGTTACCAACGGAATAGACCGTGTCCCGAGTCGCGTGGACGCCGAATTCCGGCGTCGTGTCGAAAACGAGGACGCGCCGGGTGGTACGGTAGGCGTCCAGTGAACGAACAAAATCCTTCGTTCGAAAATCGACTATTTTCCTCGTAACACTCGGACGTTTCGTTATCCGCCATCGCCGACGGGAAACTGTACCCTCAACACCTATACGCGTTTCGACGACAAACGGCATTATTCGTCCGTTCGATACCGGACCGGGTCGGTCCGATTAAAAACACCCAGGCGGCGACGCGTCGTAAGCCAGGTACTCGCTAAGCGTGAAGGAGGCGGCGAATCACTAGGCGAAAAAAATGTCAAACCGGCTACTCCGGGAATCGGATGAAACGGCCGAGTTTCGACGCCGACGGTCGTTTACGCTCGATTACGGTGGCAACGACACGCCGCGACGACATTTTGGACGTATTACGTACGCCATCCCGTCCCCGAAAAGTAACCGCCTACGGACTCGGCAGCGAACGTGTGAACGTATTTTCCTCTTCGTCAACCACCCACCATTCTAGACGAAATTCTGGATACGCGCGCTCCGACCGAAATACGACTTCGTGACACGCTCGACCGTTTTCGTACGGTCCGAACGGGACCCCGCGAGTAAATTCCGTCGGATCGTCGATATTCGTAAGGCCGGTAGCGAATATAGCGTTGAAATACTACGCATTTATATTACTTAGCTTAAGTACGTACGCGCGTGTTTATGTACATATAGATGTCGATAAAATCGACGAACAAAAAACCGTTACCGCGTAGTTTCTATTTTTTTTTTTTTTACAAAAATAAGAACGTCGTAAGAATTAAGATTTTTATCTTCGGAATATCGTAACGCGTGCTCGCGCAGAACGAATACGCGTATACTCGAACAGTATTCGGACGACACGAATATATATATATATATATTACTACAGCGCCGCAGGTTGCGTATCATTTCGTTCACGATTGCGTACGGTAACGCCAATTGGCGGCGGCGAACCATTTTTATTCATCGATTTCAGACGCCGTTTCACGAGGTAGGAATTTATTCGCTCCCGGCCGTAACGAACGAGCGTTTTCGAGGGTATTCTTTACGCGTTCGCCGTCGTCGCGCCGTAGCCCATAAACGACTAACGCGCCATTCCGAACGCCGTCTTTCGCTACCGACAACGGATTGTTTTTGTTATTATCGCCGGCGGCCGCGCACGTCGACGACAACACCGGGCATGGATTCGTCAATAGTTCGCGTGGATTTCGTTTCATTTTCGTCGAGCATTTTCCAACTAACCGAACGCGCCCGTTCTAAACTTGACGCCTCAACTGCGACCGTATACACGAAGGACTCGAACATTGTTCAACGCGCGGTTTCTACTGTTCGGCGTAGACGATTTTTTATAGATCCTGCAAAGTCATTCGACTCGTGTCTATTTAATTTACG
>JAIPRN010003648.1:0-19965 GCA_025469175.1 Geopemphigus sp. TES_GeoC_2020 | reverse complement strand
CCCTTCCCCCCCCCTTTTTTTTTTTTTTTTTAAACCGGCAATACCCTCACTGACCTTCTCCCTCCTTCCAAAAAAAAAAAATCCCCGATTGTTCCCGGCGCGATCGGAGTCGCTATTATTCATTCTAATCGGTACGTTCACGTCGTGCGCAAAAACGCCGAAAATAAATTAAACGCGTCACACGACGCCCTCGACAAAAAAAAAACCTCTCCCGACACGCGATTTCGTCGCAGCATCCTATACCTCTACCTAATCGTTCTCTATAACGAACCGCCACTGTCGCCGCCGTTGTCGCTGTATGTCCGGATTTAAAAGGGTTACTGACCTACGACAACGATATACTCGGTGCGTGACGTCATCGTAGCACCGGAACTTTCCGTCCAATGGCCGGGGCTTATTATGTGTACGTATGATGTATATACAAATATATATGTATATATATATTTATATATGTATATATTCGGGCTCGAAAAGCCGAATCAATAACGTCGCGCCACCAGTAGCTCACGGGTGTCGGGAAGGGTGTGGTGGTTAGTTGATGACGAAGGGAGGCGAAATAAGAGCGTTGACCCCGTCGTCGGGCCCGTATAGCGCGCGCACGCCCACACGCGCGTATTTATATAGTTACGTCCGCGACAAACAAAAATAATACGTAATACGCTTTCGAATATATATATATTTATATTAATTATATTATTATATCGCCGGAAGTGTTTTCGCCTATACTCGTTGGTAAACACCCATTAATTACTTCTCCTAACCCCCCCCCCCCGTACGTACGAGTATAATTATTAAAAAAAATTCACGTCAAGCGCGCGCGCAAGACCTAAACGCGTTTGCATTTCCGAAAGAAGCGGACACGCAACGACACCGCCGACGAATCGATTTTTTTCGGGCACTTTTTTCCAATAGCCCCGCGCGCGTATTTGACGATTCAACGCCGCGAACGAGAATTTAATGTACGCACGCACACGAACGTACGCGTGCAGCGAACGGGTGGCGTGACGCCGAGGTATATACATTTTTCTCGAGCAACGAAAATCGCTCGAAAACAACGAAAACTGGTAACATAAATCTACATAGCCGGCGACGAAGGAGGTTGAGGTGTTCTTTAATACGCGCGGTTTGTTTTTGGATTTTATCGCTGCCTTTGTATACCAAAGACGAGGGACGATTCAATATCGACGTTTCCCAGTTTTAATAGTTTAATTATTACGATATATACGAGTTCGTTCACCCGGCGCGGTAATATTTTACCTTTCCGTCGTTTATAACGCGGCCGAATTTTTATTGCGAATTTGCCTGAGAAAACGGACAAATTTGTTTTACCATTACGTCCTAAATTGTATCCGCGAAACGTAATTGTATCGTAAATAGAAAATCCGTATCATTTCTCCAATTCCAAATTATACGCAATCACACGCCGTATCATTTTCACTTCTAAATGGTTTATTATTTGGGTTTCTACGGCGATTTAATAATTTTGGTCTTCCGTACGGTACGATTTATATATATATTATCGAAACAATCGTAAAAGTACCCGTCGTTTGTATAAATATATACGCGTAATCGGAAATGAATGAATCGTGAGTTTGTATTCGCTAAGAAAATAAATAACGAATCGGTAAAAGGGAAAAAATCGATAATTTTAGTTCGTATATATATTTTGTACGCGCTATTGCAATCACGGAAACATTGATTTTATTAACCGGAGTTTATATATATATATAAATACGATAACGTAAAATTACCCACTCTATATCTAATGTTTTCGTTTATATTGTTTTCATTGTCAATGCTTTTATTATTATTATTTCAGATATATATATGAATATTATGAAATATAATACTAACGTACTTAAAATCACCTAACTCTATTTTAATACTTGATGTTACGTGATATAATTTTCATTATAGCGCCGAGTAACGTAATTTAGGTTAAATTTCACGACGGACCTTGAAATATACGTTTATATTTATTATACGTATTAAATTTAATTCGCCCGTGTCGGTATATAAATCGAGTGTAAGAAAAATATCATTACCGTTCAACTATTTCGATTATTATATCGAGTATTTACGAATTTCTAATGTCTAGTATATTAGCCGTGTACTCGAATCGTCCACTATTCGAACGTATAAATTTGTTCGCGATCGCCGAAATAGCGTGTAAAAATATCGTATAAAACGTAAATTACGCGTGCGCGATAATAGCTAATTTTCGCGAGTAGAATAGTGTTCGATCGTCGTGATTCGTAATAATAACAACGAGCGATTCAATAATACATCCTTTTTATTCGGTAATTCCGTTTTATCGTTAATTATAAAAGATATACGAGTTCACGAATTCATTGTTCCAACATGTTATCTACATTATCGAATTACCTCGCTTGGTGTTTTTCACGTAAAACGTACGCCGCAACGCTATCTACGCTTCGACGATAATTTCGAATAAAAATAACAATTAAATCGAGCGTATTGTATCGACAGCGTTGTTCGTACGCGTTATTACTCCAGTAATAAGTAGGTTAAAATAATCCGACCGGTACAATTTTGCAACAGGTCAATTACATCTATTTTCCGTATAATATGACTTATCTAAATTGGGCTCGCCTAACGTTATTTTATTACCTAGTTACGGCGGAGAGCAGGGTACCTAGTTGTTTTCTGCGTTCGAGTTTTAACAACAATATTGTTCGATATACGTAATGTTCGAACGGTATCGGAATACCGTACACATTCAATGTTGAACGTCGATTTGCAAATCTGTTAAAACAGTACGACATTTACAAGTCCGACGGTGGACGTAAAACGGTATCGAATTACGAAAATGTCAAAAGGAAACGTTTGCGAGCGTTTCAAGCACGCCGTCGTTGTTTACGGCGTAATAATAAAACCGTGTACACTTTTAAAGGAACATCGCCGAGCTTTTTGTAATATAATACGCGAACGCGCGCACACACGATTTGTCAAACCACTTGTACAATACGGAGGCACCGCGTATCGGGTTTATTAAAATGTTTTGAAGCGTATAATTATCCCGTTTATAGCGATTAGTCAATTTCGAAATCTATCGAAATATGTAATAATAATTATAATAACAACAACAAATACGGAAAAGCACACTTTAAGAGCATGTTAAGTTCCCGGTTTCTATATACGGTAATTGCGACGAGTCCATTACGAACGTATTATTATGCATTAACGTACTATTGCTCAATCAAATCAGACGGGTTCGAATTGACATTGCTGAAACAGTAAACACGTTCGAACAATATGCGCGATAAATATTGGAGAGCGTTTGTTCTATACGGAATTAATTGCTAGCGTAATTATTTTTAGAGTTCGTGGCCAGTACTGGGTACATTGCGCGTTGTTAACCGTTGTTTTATTAATTACAATATCTTTCGAATCTGTTCGGGACGGCTGTCGGCTCAACCGAAGTTGCCGTTGGAAAATGCTATAAAAACGCGTCAAACACCGAACGTTCGAATATTACTGCGCGAGCGCCGCACACTATAATTAAATCGCGATTGGTTTAGCGTACAGAACGGTATCCCGGCGGGAGAGAATGTTTGCGGGTAAAATGTTTATTTCCGCGGTCGTTTACGAACACGGCGTACCGCTCTAAATTCGGGGTACGGCGTGTCGATTCATTTCAAACCGAGTCCGACGCCCGGTTTCAACGGTCGAGTCCGGAACACTCGGTCGACGCGTTGAACATTTTTCCAGTTGTAACGGCTCCTCTCATCGTCCTCACGTTTCCTCGTAGCTCGGACCCAAAACGAAAAAATGACCGGTAAATTTATTTCGAACATGGACGCGTCTATCGGATAGAAACGTATCGTCGAATAACGGAGTTTCGTTAACGGCGGCGTCGCGTAAAAAATGCGCGCGTGTACACGGTACGATTACCACTCGGCGAGAATATTCGATTTTTACGATCGTCGATCCGTGCGCGTAAACGATCGTCGAATCGCCGCGAACGATAAATCGTCGGCGGCGTGGCGCGTAACGACGTCGACGTTCCCTCCACCCATTCCCGTCGTTGCGGACTGAACGGTGCGCGCAGAAAATGCCACGCGCGTCACCGCCGCGTCGTACGGACGCCATTTATTATTATTGGACGGTTCTCGGCCCGTCTTCCGTCGGTTTCCGCTTTCACTTTTGCCGGGCGCCGCGGCGTTCGTCGTCAGCGCGTCGGCGGCGGAGGCGAAAATTTTAGACACCAAGACGGCGGCGGCCCGTGTACTACGAACGCACGATAAATCGTTAGAATTTTTTTTTGACGCGTACACGTAGCGGCAACGGCGGCGGCGGCGGCGATGGTCGTCATGGTTACAGCTGGATCTGAACGGCAGATTTGCGATAGGTCCGGGACCGGCAGCGAATCGTCTTCGGGGGTCCGTGCGGGGTACGGCGACGACGACGACGACGGCGACTACGGCGGCGTAGAACATAGGGACGACGTATGCGTGTATAGTGGTGCGCGCGTGCGTGCGTGAAAACGAAGTTTTCCGAGCGTGAACTTCGACCCGCGTCACCGACCGTCTGCGCGAAGGGCGGTGGCCATTGGCGGCGGCGGCAGCGACGGTGGTGTGTGTTAGTATACACTATAGCGGTATAGTAGTGCGCGCGTCTGGCCGTGAAAGGGTTGCTCGGCGAGCGCGGGCGACGACCGGGTTACTGAACTTGAAAACAACGTGTGCGTTACCGACGTCGTAACATACGCGCGCGCGCGCGCACGTACCACCGTACCGCGGTCGCGGTAACAGTCCGTCTGGTCCCGTGCGTGTGGTGTACACACATTCGTGTGTCGTGTGCGTCTATAAAGGTACGTCCGTATGGATTCGCCATTAAGCGTTCGTAAGTCTTGCGCGCGTTCCGTTTTCCGTAATCCCGTCGCAGTGCGGTGGGCGCCTTTTAAAATTTTATAATAAATATTATGCGCGACGAGGATCGTCGTCGTCGTCGCGGGTTTACCACGCCGTCGAAACGTTGCTTTCGTCGTCTCGTCAAAGTCGCCAATGTGGTCGTCAGTAAGTAAGTTGTCCAGTTTTTCGTATTTACGCGGAATAATATTATTATAATCGTCTGTACCGAGTATAACGAAACATATATATATATATGTATAAGCGAATATCTAGCTATTTGTAAAAAAATTATTTTTAAGGGCGGAGTAGTGTCCGGTAACGGTTTTTAAGTACGCGTAGTAAAAATACTTCGCACGAACAACGATCAACCACGTACAGAAACGAACGGTCAAACGCCAAATTGTTTACCATTCTGTTTTGCGAGCTCAACGACCATTTAGTTTTGTAAATCGAACGACGTTCGGTAATAAATTACCAATTGATTAATAGCCGTTAAATATTGCCCGACGGGAAACAATTGTCCGGCCAATCACGCAATTAAACGCGTAAACGTTCACGAAATACGATCGGAGGACCTCGCGCGCTAAGAGCAGCTCGTCGGGTTTATTATAATATGACATTTCTTTTGCGTCACGTAAAATAGTACACATACTAATTTCGTATGGTTTCGAATGACCATTTCCGGCAAGTGTCCAAGTATATTAATAGTATAGATAGTCTTGTTTCTCTTCGCTGCGACGTATAACTATATGGACATCGCGCTATAAACGCGCGAATTTATTTTCGTCAACGCGAATTTCAATTTCGAGAATATTATCGCGCGTGTTATTTATGATAAACCCGTTAGCGGTTTTAGGTCAAACAGTGGCCAAAAACGATTGTTCACATTGTTAACGCGTCTGTATACAAGGCATTTGAAAGTTGTAGTATACGGGGTTCAGAAATAGATTACTTCTGAGAAAAGCTTTTTGGAATCATGGCAGCTACCTAGCTTTTGTATTTTTACGCGTGAAATTTATCTAAATTTCACGCGTAAAAATACAAACACATAAACGGCCCGTCGCAGCGTCGGCGATTTATTTATATTCGTTACGGTCGTGGGTTTTGCAGAACACGTATTATTAACGATTCGTCGCGGTTTAAAACATTAACGCGGTTTAACATTTTTTTTTTTTTATCACCTCGCGCGGCGTTTTAATAGGCTCGGTATTTTTATCGTAAATGTATCGTTGGCCGACGACTTGTCAAGAGTCCCTCGTGTACGGTATTTAGAGAACAATATTTGTACGTGCGGGACGTTCCACGGAGACCTGGAGAATGCATTTGCTTTTGTTCCGTTCAATACGGTTTTTTCGTATTTTTATGAATTATTTAATTGACCGTCGCGCTATAATTATTATATTTTATTGTTTTACGACCGATATTTTGTTGTAACAATTCGCGTTAGCTATTTTACGATCCTATTTCCGACCCACACAGCTCCCACTACCCGAGATAGTGGGTGTGTTGCAGATTAAAAAAGCCATTTTAGGAATCTTTTTTAAAAAAAAAATTACCGTTAAAAATTTTTGTTTAAAATAAGTCGTGGATTGTCCACGATTTTCTGAAGTTTATAAAAATATCAATTTCTATTTATTAGTAGTAAATGAGAAAATCCGGATGACCAGCAAAATTACGCGGAAGACTAGACTCATTTCGTAGAAGAAAATTGTCATTTTTCACAAACTAAATAAAAAGATAAATTACTAAAAATCGACGACTAACCTCTATTTGTAATTTTTAACATCCATAATATTTTTAAAAAAATAATTTTAAGCGGCTATTTCAATTTTGCAAAAAATTTACAATTTATTTTTAGTTGTAAAATATCAAAAAAATGTAAAACATTAGTAACGCGTTAATTGTAGCGTAGAGTTGTTATAAGTATTATAAAGAAACTTAAAAATATTTCACTGAACAAAATTAATGCATTTGTTTGATCTCCGTGAGTCACTCTGTATATATATTCCAATGTCTTTCTTATCTTGAAAATGGTAAAACCGAACGTCGACATTAGTCGACAAAAACAACCCAACGTAAACAAAAGTCGAATTATATATATTTCATGGATTCAACTGAACACTCGTAGTGATAATGGGGAAAATTAAAACAAAATATTTGAAAATTAAATATTTTACTTACACATTTATCATCCATATCGATACCGAGTATACTATATTGTTTTACGAATGTATAATAATAAAATAAAATTTGATTTAAAATAATAAAAGGTATTAGTTAAATTTGATACGATTTTACATTAAAATTATGTGATATTTAACTGTTATTAAATATATAAAATTATTTATTATATTAACTTTTAAAATTAATATCCCAACGATATTAAGTATTCAAAGAAATTTGCGATTTAAATAATTTAAATTATCCGGTCTAGTTTTACAACTAGAACACGTTAAAAAACAATTTTTTTTATCATTGTCGTATTCGAAACGTGCGTTCATTAATATTCTCGTATAGGCGTAGAAAACTAATACGTGTTATTAAATTTAACGAAATAAAAAAAAAACCTTCTCGTAATTATGATTTAACGTGATCAAAGTATTTTTAAGTAACATATGGTTTCGAATTTAGGACATCCTATTATGAGTAATGAACGTTGTGTATTAGCGTTCGTGATGGGTTTTGTAAGTGTCGTAGTTAGATAGGATGAGGTTCATTACTAAGCGGATAAGAATATACATATGTAATTACCTTGATTTGACCTTCTTTTGTATAGTTAATAGTTATTTGAAAATGAATATATATACACGTTTATATACAATATGTAAAAACTTGTATTTTTCTTCTAGTAGACTAAATTAGCTAATAGTTAAATACCTGAATAATTGTACGGTATCTACATTAATTAGATACCTATACAAATGTCGAATACCATTTCTACTTATATTTATTAAAATATTAAATATGTTACGTTATTGCACATTCTTATTATAACTCAATGATAATGTAAACATACGAAGTATAATTATTGTATTTTATTTGTTATTATTGAAGTTTCATTACTGTTCATGGTCAATAATAATTTATTTTGTTCACCCACTTTTTAATTTCGTTAGTTTATCATTAAACGAATTCCTTCGCTTATTTCACAATTCTATTTGTTGAATAAAACGTTACAGAAAGTTTCTTTATCTTTTTCAACGTTTTAATGAAACAAAAACGATACATCCGTGTAGATTTTAACTTAACGTAAACGAAATATTTACGAAACTTAACCCGCAATACAGTCATAATTTAAACATTCGATTTTTGATCGATATCCCAATTTTATATTGTCCGACGGAAAGAAAATTATATAATAAAATTACACGATTTTTCATAAATTATAAAATATTGTCGTTTTAGATAAATTGGTAAAATGCCATTTTCTTAGTTTTAAAAATGTTTAGTTAAATAATATATATATATATATATAATAACATAAAAATTTAAATATTTGACCATAATGATTTTTATTTTTTATTTTATTGGAAATTATTGTTATATACAATGTCTTTCCTGCTGTAACTAAAGCTTTCGACAAGAGGACCCAAGTGGATAAAGGATATAGTTAGTAAAGAACTGCGTTTTACATATTATATTGTTATCTATATCGGGTTATATACTCATTTAACGTTTAGTACTCTGTTTAATCCAAATTTTAATTTAAATTTTTATCTTTCATATTTAATTGTTATATTGTTCTCGAAAAATTTAAAACCCGCATTCATTCATAGCTTGTAGCTAATATACCATATATAATTGTTCCACTGGCGTATTTCCATTGTTTTATCAATATTATCCGAGTCCCCTCGAACACAAATTAATCTTTTCGGGATTCGCTATTATTTTGAACAATATACAATTTTAGAATTGGAAAAGTAAAAAGGACCAAAATCATGAACACGAATATTTCTTAGAGTTCGTAATCTTTTTTGTTCGAAAACGACTCGCGAATGTAGAAAATAAAAATCTTTAACGCCTTTCTGTAGTTAGTTCGTAGTAGGAACAATACACGCGTATATGGCATATTATGTATACGTCAACAAATATTAACATATTAGGTATGAATAATACATTTTAATTCAAATGTAAACGTATTTGCCATTCGCGTTGGATAGTATTTTGATTGCATAAACATATTTAAAGTTAAAAAGTAGTATGACAAGATCCACACATATACGATATGATTATTATTGTTGTGTTAAATTCCAATATAAAATTTAATTAGTTCAATTGCTCAATGTCGTTACACAGGTGCGCAATAAATCTAGAGTAGAATACCTACGCCGAAATCAATTTAGTTGCTACGTTAGCCAACAGATAGTGCATTCATTGTTTAAACGCTAAACGGTCATAACGTATACATTTTTGTTGTTGAACTTTTTCCGGGGAAAAAATGAACGACACTTTTGAATACAATGTTTTCCAAGTATAATGAATTTTCTATACGATCTTCCATCGCGATTGATTATATTATAATCAAAATGCCTACGAACATCGAACGTATATATTCGTGGAGGTACTTGTTTTTTGCGCGACGTATTATAACGCGTGATGTCGGGCTGTGTAAAATATGTTGAACAACGATTAGGCGAAAATTTATTCGTCCGATACGAAATATTTCAAACGATATTCCTTCGACGAACTCAACGGGTGACGTTTTTTATTCGGATCCGATCGTTTCGTCGATCGGCATACGGGTAATTGCCGTAAATGTGGCGCGGAATTTGTGCGGTACGGTTTCGGTGTATAATATAGGACGAACAATAATCGTCGCGGTACGAACTAAACGATAACTGAGCGCGCGTTCGACGCACGCATAGAGCGAAAAGTCGTTGGCCGTTAACGGTAATGATTTCCGCGTTTAAAAAAAACAAAACAAAAAACGAATCGGGGCGAGGAATTATTGACGAAAGGTCGCGTCGGTTTTCGGACGTTTTGTCCGTCGATTTTTACTTTCGCCGCGTTCGGGGATTAGCCGACGAAGAAAAACCGTACTCGCGCGTGTACAACGCCCAGGATCGAACGGCCGGCGAATATTATGCGCGCGCTCTCCAAGAACCGTAGGTATATAACGGTATTGCGTAACCGGCTTGTATACATTATACACACACACACACACACACACACACACACACACACACACACACACACACACATATATATATACACGCACACGCGCACAGATATAGTGTACTATTAGGTTTTTATCGTTCATTATCTCTATAACGACAGGTGATATTATGCATGTATAATAAAAAAATATTATGTATTTGTTTATCGCGGGAAGGGGCTCGAACACGACCGAGAAAGTTGGCGAGTCCTTGATGCGGTCAATCCACTCGGATGGCGAATGTGGGTCACGCGCGGTTCCCCTCCCCTCCCTCTTCGTCCCACCACACCCCTCCCGCATACCGCCCAGCCATCAGTTCGTCATTCGCCACCAATGTGTACTGTGCATACGCGAGGTCGTCACAGTCGACTCGCGCACGTGTGCGTGTGTATTTTTGCGTACGCTACGCGTGTGCTTGCGTGCGTGCGTGCGTGCGTGCGTGCGCGCGCTGTTCGGTCGCGCTTAATGTGTGTGTGTGTGTGTGTGTGTGTGTGTGTGTACGAGAGAGATAGTGCTGCCAACAATGGCGGTATTTTAATTTTTTTTTCCTGACGCGCACAAAGGTCTCCTAACGTGTAAAACGGATGGTCTATAGCGGTAGTTGGCTTACGGTGACCGACGGTAAATGTTATCGCGTTCGGCGGATACGCGCGTCGTAGCGAACTACCGGTCCGCGAACGACGGGCGAAAATCCGTCCGTAAAAGCGTACGTCCCATCCCCCCACACCACCGGATCGGTGGGTTATTAAGTGGCCCGCGATAGGTGAATGTCTCGCGCGCTCTTATCGGCGTTTCGTAAAACGCTCGATTTTACCGGACCGGTAATACGACCGCGTATGCGCAATTGCAATTCGCGATAGACGTACACAACGGATTATACCGGGGCGCGAAAACGGTACGGTCGGGTTTTCGAAAGTGGCGATACGCGCGCGTTTGCGTTCGGGAGTATTCGTTCGTTTCGCGAACGACGGGCGCGCACGAAGTTAAAATCGTCGAAAACGATTTCGCCAACGAATACATACGTAAAGTTCACGCTGGTATTACGCACAACTCTCGCCGTACAACATTTGGTTGACGAATTCAATTCGGTTGCTCGTAAATAACGGGAATTTTACGATCAGTAATTACGATACGCGTCGTAATCTTCGTTGAAAATGAACTGTACTCCAAAATTCGCCATATACACTATAGTGTACACACGCTAATTACTACTACTATATATATATTAGAGGCACCTTATATTTCTACGTAATCGTTTCGTTATCGGTGAAATCCCATTACTGATATTTATAGGAACAGTTAAAAACTAATTGGTTTACGTAGGTTTACTGTAACGTTGGGTATTATCTATACACATCCATTCGTGTGGTATAGCGGTAACATATTGTTCCGTGTTTGGAAGAAAATCGCCGTATTTTATCAGCGACGCGAGACTCCCGCGGAGATTACCGTAATAATTGACCTTGAGAACGAAGTAGGACAAATGGATTAATTTTCTCGAACTATTATCGTAGAATTTTCTTTGTGCGAAAATCGTTATTGCCCAAAAAGTGCGTAAAACGCGGTTACCGCGGCGCGTAGCATTGTCGTTCATTCAGTAGACGCCGTAAATTATTCCACTTATTTATCGTCGTTATTGTTTATCATTATTCGTACAGTTTAAACAACGATAACCGAAATACGGCTGTAAATATAAATAAATATAATTTATTTATTTTTATTTTTATTTTTATTATATTTTTTATTTTTATTTATTTATTTATTATAATTCGCTTTATTGTCGAAAACGTAAGTGTAAAAAATTAGAGAATTATAATTACGCGAAAAATACGTTACGAAAAAAGAGAAAGTTTAGTATAATATGTAATGTGACTGAGAATGACGCTTTCCGTAAACGGTTAGTTTAATGCCACTGTCAACAAACCGGTTCGACGTTCGCTTTTGTTTGTCAAGGACATAAAACAATAAAGTGTACGTAATGCGTACCGTGTGCATAATATATGTATATATATATATATATATAAATTTATATTTAAGTAAGTACACGTGTACGTGACTATATTAACTATTTATAATTATTTGGAGAAAGATGATACGATTCGCCAATATGTCATGTTGACGTATTACACGCATACATTTGATTTATATAAATATAACGTATTGTGTGTATAATAATTGTCGATCGAATTCCGTTAACATTTGCCGAACGTATAAATTTGATTTAATTTTGAGAATGTTCAAATAAGTCGTAAACTTTTATCATTTTTTTTTTTTTTGTACGAACCATACGTCAATAATATTTATGCGCGTGTAGGTACGTCGGTTTAACGATTTTTTTTTGAATATTAATCGAGTTTTGGGCAACTGCTGAGTGTGACCTATATTAAACACGGCGATATTAAAGATGACATTTACAATTTGTGGATTGTACGTTTAACAATCGAAACTAAGAATTTATAACGGGACTTGTATAGTGTTACGAATTTGTAAAAAGAGGATAGTTTTTTGAACATTAGCAATTTGGGTCGTGTGTACCTGTGTGGTGTCATAATAGATGTATTCCCGTTAATTTTGTCAATCATTAGAAACCTTTTGCGATTCGGGATATTTTACGTCCGTTTATGACCTGAAATTGTTTCGTAAATAATACGAGTATAAACATGTTTTCAGCCTTTAATATATATATATATATATCGAAGAAAATGCCTTTCTCTTTTTATCTAGTACTTAAGAACGCTTATAGCAGTATGTGAAAAAAAAAGAAGTAAAACGCCTCGGGCGATGCAGATGTCGGTTCAAATGAGTTACATAAGACGGAAGTTCTAGTTAGATTATTATTTTAGATTTGAAAACAACGATCAATCGTCGTATTCAATAAACAATTCCGAATAACGTTATTAATTTTCGATACTCGACGAATTAAATAATCAAAATATTATGTACGCCTAAGTTTGTTTGTATTTTAAGCTCTTAAGAAATACAAAAATTATTTGTGCTCAAAACGAATATGTCGATTTTTCGCGATATTTTTCAGGCGTTTTCAATTACGTTTCAGAAAACTACTGAGAAAATCGAAAAACGTGTGAAATAATGTAGCAACACATTTAGTTACCGGCAGATAACGTACGTCGTCAAGATTGCGTCCGAGCACTCCTACACGAAAATGTGTCCAAGCACAAAAAAAAAAATTATAAATCCGCTTCGTTCAGATCTAAAACATTAATTTCTTCGTTACACTCGGAGTTTAATATGAATAATTTCCATTCATAAGAGAATTTGTTTCTTAGCGTTAATTTTTTTAATTCCCAGCGGAGCGAAGAATGTATCGGTTTAAAAATGTTTTTTTTTTTACGTTGACTGTGAATACTTTTTTGTGTTCGAATGATCTTGACACGCATTACGTTACGGTAATAAATCGTATCCAGTTGATATTTTATTCGACACGTTTTTAGATTTTTTTCGTTATTTTTCCGAAACATTATCGAATACACTACGAAAACTGTAAAAAAAAAAATTGGTAAAATAGTAAACGCTTTGAAAAATTATCGTATTCTTAAGAGCTTACGTTATATAACAAGTCTAGATTTATAGTAATCGTGTTTATTAATTATCGTAATACACTAACGTTATTTAAAATCATTTTTCAAGTACAGTAATTCGTCGTTACTTTCCTATTAATAGTAATAACGTTTTTTTGGCGAATCGTAAGTAACTCGATTGAGTCGAAATTCACCAAAACCCGCGGGTTTCTTACGTTTTTTACCGTTATTTTCAATAATATTATCGTATTTGTTAAAAATTGCGTCGACGTAATAACCCGTTATTAAACGTGACATTGTGACTCGTGATTTTTTTTTTCAATCTTACATACCTATTAAACAATTTTATAATAAATCATTTTTCGAACAATATTTTACATTAGACGTTAGTCACCGTATTAAATAAAATTGTTTTTGTTTGTTTTAAATATTTGTTAAAGGTTTCCACTAAGATGTTATTGATTTATATTTTACGTCCACGTATTACCCGTGCACAGCGAGTATATATTTGATATTGCGTTTCGTATTGTTTAAATATTTGTAATAGTTGGAAGATTTAAGTAATATTATGGTATGATTAATCGTCATTTTCTTTATTTCGATTAGTATCAAAACGAAACTAAAGATTAATATTTGTTCATCAACAAACGCTTCAATGGCACAGTTTATTAGTGATTATTAATTTTTAAATGTACGATATTACGTTTACTATTTACACGTTGTATTACACAAGCCTTGTGTGTATATATATATATTTATATAATTTTCGTTTTATTCGATTCTACGTACGCGTTGAAACGAATAGAATCGAATTTTCGAAAAAAAAAATCGGTAATTTCTTAAAAAAACAATTTTGAAATCGTCGTTATGTCGGTAAAAGTTGTCTAATAATTCCATTAGGTGTACGGCGTGTATTTATGTTGTCGTCGTCGTCGTCGTGTAGTTGTTGCTAAAAAAAACAAAAAAAAAAACGAAAACTCGTATATACGCATATAAATGCACACGATCGAATTTTAGAAGGGGAATTTAGATAGGTGTACGCGAACGTCGAAGTTGCCCATTCCACGCAAACTTCGGAATAGAAAGTGAAATCTGCAGGTGTATGGCGGCGGTTCGTTGACCTCAGCGCGCTACGGCCCCTGCCGACCGCGAACTCGTGCAAGCACCTAATATCGCGTTACATAAAATTCGATTGTAAAAAGGAAGAACGTTGCCGTAGCGAAAAAGAACTACACAACCGTCAAGGTTTTTACGCGACGGTGTCCGACGATACGTTTTAATTGCGTAGTTATCAGCGGCGATGCAAAAAAAAAAAACGTCCAACGCGCGCCCACGTAGATTATTGATTCGCTCGATTTCGCCCCTCCCTCTCTCCCATACACACTACTTTCTTTACGAAACACCCGTTAGGTTTTTAACGAAACGAAAAGAACGCGCGAAATGTTACAATTTTATTGTTCCGTCCGTACGTGAAAACCACCGATGGTTTGCCCGTGATTTAATCAACACGATTATTTTACGGCGCCGTTAAAACGGAAAATAAATGTCCTTAATTATTTACGAAAAAGAAATTCGAACGGAACGTTTCGTTTTTTTGTACGATTTATTTTTTTTACCGCTGAACGTTTTATTACCTTTCTTCCTGCTAAGCACTATACTCGGTTACCGCGTATACCGCGTCATAATCGTTAACATTAATCGTATTCAGCGTACGTGTACCACATTGTGAATGAACGAACGTACTGGACAATCGTTACGAATCGAACCGTTTTCATTTTGTCGACGGGCGTTGGCCGCGAAAACTGTGTGGCCGCCGTGTTCGAATTGCAGAAACAATATCGTTTAATCGCCCGAACTCGCCGCCGAAGTTTTACGATTCGCGCGGACCGAATTTCGAGTGTTCGATGTGTCCTTCCCCTCCACCAATCCAACGCCATTCGCGAGGTCAAAGACGAATCCACTACTCTATGTATCGAGTCAACACCGTGGACACATTTCGTTCGTCAAGGAGTGCGCGCGTTCGGTTCGTCAACTTTTATTCGACCACAAAGAGCCGCCCGGTACGCGGCACGTTTTGAGCCGTATTTTCTCGTTTTGGCGGCGTCTCGGATCGAAGGCGTGGTAGACTTTTTTCGATATTTTTAATTACGGCGACGTTTCGTCGTTAAACGAGATAAAAAACCGAAAAATAAGGGCGTGGTAGCGAAAGAACGGCCACGTCTACTGTAAATTATTCGCGCGATTCGTCGCTATATTATTTACCGTTCGACGGTTTCGGACAAAAACGATCGGTTCTATGTGGGCGGCGTTCGAACCGCGGACGCGTTGTGTCGCGTTCGGCTAAACGGCGCGCGCGTCTTATTTGACGTGACCGGACGTCGGCGCCGTGGCGGCGGCGTAGACCAGCGACGCGCGACGAATTTCGCGTACGCGTTCGGACGTACCGGCGGTTTCGTTAATACGTCGGTCGTTTCGCTGTTTTTTTAACGTTCGGTTTTCCGTATAGGCGCGCGGACAATAATGGCGCGGTGTTTTATTCGGGTTTTCCTCTAGCGCCGCGTGTATTTATAGACGACGGCGCGTCGAACCGGCCCAAGTGACGCGCGCGTAATATAAACGTTCCGCGGACGACCGGTTATAATACCGTACACGTTATAATCGGCGCGCGTATATAGAAAACGCGAGTATAGTTCGCGTTATAAATATATATATACGAACGTTGACGAAGTCCGAACGAGACCGACCGGATAGATAGTGTGGACGAGAGTTTGATGACCCGAAGTACCGTCGCACGTATCCCACCAACGGGCGGCCGTTCGGGTGAAAGCGGTGGTGAGCCTGCACATTTCGCCTATACGTAACGCCAACACGACGATTACGCAATGTTGTTGTTTTCCCCCTCCCCAACCCCGTAGCCATCTTATTCTCGGTTCTTCAAACGATTTTCCGTCTCGCTCGCTCTCATCGCGGTCGACTTCCCTCCCTTCCCCACTCGGCCGTACACATTTCCCGTTTCTTCTCGCCGTCGCTATTTCGTTTCGTTCGAAATAAACAACGACGGCTCGAGATTTAACGACGCGTTCCACCGCCAATCGCGTTTCGCCCGAAAACGCATTTTCGCCGCCGCCGCCGTTTGTCGCGCGTCTCCGGCAACGTACGTTGACCCAAACCGCCCAGGCCCGTTGTATTATTATTGTCGTTACTATACGCGAACGCGATTTTTGTTTTTTCGACACGCGTAGTACGCGTTCCGCCATCGTGCGGACCGATTGTGCGAGCGAGTGACGGAGATCTACTACGTATATGTACACAAAATAGTAGCGCGTAGTAGTTGTAAATGTACGGGTCGGCAACGATATCGTCGTACGGGATAAAGAAACGCAAAACAAATACCGAACACGCGGCACAATTCCCTTTAAAATAACGCCGTTTCGAATACAAACGTTTGGGATACGATCGAGCGAACCGAACGTAAGGGTCTCGGGCAACGTGTTCGACGGAAAAAACAATATACCGAATTTTCCGCCGACCGGAATCGCCGATAACGCGCCGTAATTACAAATACGTTACTCCGACGCGCGGTGGCGCATTGAACGACAATTGACACGGCGAACTGGACGGCCCGCCGCGTTGCGCGCCACGCGCTCGGAAATAATTCTCGAGATAGGAAGGCGCTCCGGATAGGCATTTCTACTACACCGCCGTCTTGGATTTGTTGCGTTTCCGAAACGTTTCGTTATCCCCGAAAGCGTCCCGACGACGCGAATATGCGTTTCTCCATATGCCCTACGGCCGGCGATGACTAAACCGGGCGACTAAAATACGTAACCGGTCGATCGATATTCGGATATCGCGCGTCACGTATCGTACGCGACACAAATCGCGTCCGTTTCTATTTATTCGAACGTAGCCGAGCGCGGACTTATGTTGGCGGGCCAAAAAACAACGACGTCGCATTTCCCGAACGGTGGCGCCGATGCGTTTACGGGACACGAGTATAGTACGCCCGGAGTCGACCCGGAAACACGAGGACGGTACCGCGCTTCGTAATCGGAATAACGGGCGTAATAATAATAACAAAAGCGGAGTTAGGTTAGAGCGCGGCGTTGTATCGAACGTATCGTATCTGATCGATCCGTAATACGTATCGGTACGCGTGTCGCCCGAGCCAAACAATCCGGGCGTGTTATTACCGCGCGGCCGAAGCCCGTTCGATACCGTCGTCGACGCGTCGGTTTATACCGTATTCGATAGAATCGCCGTCGACGTTCTCGGCCGAAAAAACACAAACCTTCTTCGTACAGCCACGTTAGTCGTAAACGCCGTCGTCTACGTACGTTTATTCGCCGCGCGGGTCGCCCGAAATAATATACGCGTATTATAAACACGTCGTGTGACGTCAGGGGGTGGCGTCGTTGTTTTCGAGCTGTAACCGCCGCGAGGTCAACGAACTTCTCTCTCGCGTCTACGTCCCTTTGTATACACACACACACACACACACACACACACACACACACACACACACACACACGTACGGACGGTCGGGCGCGCGTGCGCGTGTACACGTTCCCGTACTCCGTACGTATTTATATACGGTACGTACGCAACGTGTTATAAAACCCTACGGTTACCGTGGTAACCGTTCGGGTATTGCCGCCGCCGCGGTTGGTCATGACCCAGTCGGGTGTTTTTCCACGACGGTTCGGTTATCGACCCCGGACGGCGGCGCGGAAATCCGCGTAAATATTACAACGCCGCCCGGGAAACGTACACGGAACGGACGGTATTTGTACGTCGGGAACGTTTCGTTCGTGCGCGCCATTCTTCGGCATACACACACGCGCGCGTTCGGGTGAATCGCGCCGGCCCAGTCACCAAAATCGTCCTGTCCGTATAAACGCGTGACGAACATTCCCTCCGGCCATTTCCCGTTCGTCTCCATATGTTTTACGGTAAATTATATTGCCCGGCCGAGTCACGTTCTCCGCACACGAATTATCGACGAATCGTTTATGTAGATCGCGCCAGGGACGCGTTTCACGGTGTCCGTGTAATTTTACGAACGCGATACGCTCGCCTAAACCGGTACGATCGCGATAGGGTAGTCTATACACGCGTGACAGACGGCGGTGGACGGACGTAAACGGCGACGAAAAACGTGTACGACGCAATTTTTATTATTTTTTTTTTTTTTTGGTTTTCGCCGTAGTTAAATATTACGCGTACGTCGCGCAACGGACGCGGTACTATTAACCGTATGTTCAGACATCGCTGGAATTGTTCTACGTATTTCGTGTAGACGTACACCCGTTTCGACGTGGCGTGTATCGTCCGTCCGAACGATTTCGGTGGCTCTCGAACGACAATACCGCCGGTGGGTTCCGTCGATTATTCGTGTGGACGCCTGTACGCTGTTACCTGGTTGTTCGAACGCTATTCTGGAAACGAGGCGAAACGTTAATTACGCTCGACGAGTAACGGGAAAGAAGAACAACGCCGTCGGCTCGGCGTAATGTTTAGTACGCGGTTATATAATAGTTTTCAAATTCGATACAATGTAACGCAACAACCGTCGCAGTCTCTGAACGGTGAATGTCGAAAGAAGAAGAATGCCCGGGCGGCGCGAGTTTATTGAACCGTACTACGAACGCAATACGTAACCGCGTGAAAACCAATTGCCGTTTAAGTGACGTCGTTTTACAGACGCGGCAGAGTGTTGGGCGTTTTGAAAAGACCGCGAGCGACAAAGCGCTCGGGCTTTTTTCGGATTTCGTTTTGCCGAGTTTGTGTCCGGTACGTTGGAAAAAACGCGCGTCCGCCGTCGATGGTAAGAAAACGTCGTTGGACGGGCGCGCGAACGTTCTAGCGGCACACAAAGAGAGAAACAGACGTAAGAGTTACGGAACGATGACGACTTGGACGCGCGCGCGCGTAACGAAATAAATAAAAAATAACCGTTAAACGGCGCGTATTTGTTGTGATTACGTTGCGCGGGTACCGTACGTTCGCGCGCGCGTTTTTAACGGTCGCCGTCGACAGTGAAAGGAAAGAAGGTTGTGGTCAGGAGTAAACGCGCGCGCGAAGGCTATACACACGCGCTCTCAGGGAACGAGCGCTAAAAAAAAATCCGCTGGCACTACTTTCACCCGTCGTCGACGACGTGGCCGCCGCCGCCGCCGCCGCCGCCGCCTACCGGGTCACGATTATTATTGAGTCACGTCGGAAACCGTTATGACGATAAACACGGGCTAGCGCGTGCGATTCCCATAAGATACCGCCCGACGTCGGACACGAAACGAGGAAACGTTCGTAATATTTCCACCGTCTTTTCACCGACGATTCGCGGTCGGCCGTATTGTCTTCGTGTACCGTCGTCGTTATTACCCGTGTACGGACG
>JAIPRN010003647.1:0-19969 GCA_025469175.1 Geopemphigus sp. TES_GeoC_2020 | reverse complement strand
TATTTGGTATGTACCTTTCTATTTAATAAAAAATCGAATGGAAATTTAGGTTTATAAATTGTTTGACTTCTAGAACTCGTTGACTCATTGCTAATAATATTAAAATGACGTAAGAAAACAGTTAATAATAAATGATAATGAAAAGTTAAATATCAAACTACGACAATCGCCTCGCGTTGGTGAAAATTCTAGAAGGAATTAATAATTTTATTAAAATGGGACATGCATAATTTTTTTTGTATAAACAATAAAATTTCAAAAATAATCTATGTTTAACAAGCACTTTTATCCATATAAATATTTAAAAAAGGTAATAAGATATTTAAATAGTATAAATAATAATGCTCTTGCAATCACCACATAGAGAACTTTTTATCAAGAATACGTATATCTTCACACGCGCTAATCCGCATTTTATGGTTGAAGTTCAACAAGTTAAATTTCCTTTATTTTTTTTTCACGTTCGAAACTTTGTCCCTTCTTGACCTACGTTGTATCTCCGTTTGAAATTATTACGTGGTTATGAAAGTTGTATTTAGTTATTAACCACTAATTATTTATTAAATAGGACAAATGTTTGTTCGTTTTCTTTTTTAAAATGAAAAATAAAATTGCTAAGCATGATATGTCAATGGTAAATATAAAAAAATATTCAGAGGAATTTAAGTAATTGTTACATAATAAAAATCGAAACATACTTACATTTTTCAAAGAGATTTGAATTTTGGTGTATGTCCTTAATAATATGAAATAGTGGTTTACATTACTTTCCTATTTCGTGATTTACACAATGTTTTATATTGTCAACATGTATCCTTTAGTCCGGTTCATATGCACAATGTTACTTACACATATATCTATTATCGTACAGTATGCACATTTCGTATAAAAAAAGAAATATATATATAATATCGGTTGACCAAGCTTTGCTCGGTATTTTTTTTTTTTTTGGTAAATTGAATTTTATGAAAATTAGATAAATTTAGATATGAATTACATACTGATAAATTATGAATAAAATTTAGATTTAAATATTTTAGTTATTATTTAAATAAATTTATTATAAATTACATAAAAATTTAAGTAAAACTAGTTTTCCATTGCCTGAAAACACGGATAAAACAACATTTTCTAAAAATAAAACCCAACTAAATCGATTTATCGCCCTCGGAACCCCCTGAATACTCAATTTCATGAAAATCATTGGAGCCATTTCCGAGATTCAGATTATATATATATATATATATATATACAAGAATTGCTCGTTTAAAGATATTATATATATCGATACGATGAAACATTCATGAATAATTATAAAAACGATTAAAACATTTAAATTGCAATAAATAAAAAAATTCGAAAGTGGATTGCAACTAAATTTCATACCGATTTTAAACCTTTTTCAATATTTTTATAACGTCAATTGATGGGATCGTCGCGCTTCTTAAAATTTAACATTTTTTTATAAAATGTATTAACGATAAATAATCGTATTCTGTTATAAGTAGGGTCGGAATTATAAGTATTCGCATATTTGTATTTATTATTATAATTAAGAAAGTAGTCTTATAAGATACGAATTGCAATCATAGCTTATTGAGTTGGTGTATAAAAAATGAAAAATAATGAAATGTCAAAACCGATAAAAAATATGATGTCGTAGATATTTATGAGACGGTTTGTTGCTTTTTTAAATAAAAAAAGTGTATGAAAAATAAATCTTATGTTAGTAATTGGGGGCCAGTAACGTCTAAGGGAACCTGCTAACATCAGTTAATCCTTTCACTTTCGCCTGACACCAAGGCTGAACGGAAGGAAAGATTCGGACACCGACCATTTCAGATACAACCCGGGAGTCGAGATAGTGACGGACGGACTTGCCGGCACTTGGTTCACTAAGAAAATAGAACGGATCCGCGATAGGCACATTGCGTTTCGTTCAATAAATACTGTGAGAACGAGCGCACTACTTGGGATGCACGGATCCTATTTATTCTCAAGAGTTCCACGGAGCTGTCCATTTGCATGTTGAATGATTGAACGAAATGTCTATTAAGGTACCCTATTAAATTGCTTGCACCAACAGAAAGGCGGTAAATATCACGGACATTAAACATGTTTGGAGAAAGGGCTTATGTCCCTTTATTAAACACCATGTTTATTGTAAATGGTTGAGTGGAGAAAGTATCATCCCCATCACACCGTTCAGCGATAATTATTTATTGTATGTCGTGTGTTCATGTTCCGTGCTTTTATATATGATAAATTGTCGCATATAACTGAAGCAATACTGATAACACTTTCGAACCAATGAATGCATAATATCAGGTGAATGAAAAACAAAAAATAGACTACTTGACTTATAGCTCAGCAAACTTCAAGTTCAACCCTGCAGCCTTTGCAAAATTATAGTTTAATATTGATTAAATTATGTCTACAGAAATCATTTTATCAAAATTAATTATATATATATATATATATAAATATATCCTTTACAGACCGAAGAAAAATAATAAATACCTAATAATAAAAAAACATGGATCGTGGCAGAGTATTGTCTGATATTATCTGAATAGTAATCTTTCGACATGAAATATCAATTTAAAAAAATTGAGACATATTAATTAAATTCGAAATCTTTTTGAAAAATCCATTCATACCGTTTTGATAAAATAGGTAACAAGAAAAGGAGCGTAAAAGAAAATTATGAATTTCTATAGAAATGCAAGTTTACATTTAAAAGTTTTCTTAGAATACCTGAAATAAATTATAAGTAATATTTTTTTTGGATTTTTTCTGATGAGTAATTGGGTCTACAAATTCGAAAGAGATTTTAAAAAATACAGGCCATCGGATAATGAATAGAATCTTTATTCTGGTAACTGCACTTATGTGAATACAAATCAAGTTAACGCAGTGGACGAAGTTATATTTTTATAATACGAGTCCTTTCAAACACATTATAATACATATATTTTGCCTCGTTTGTTGGACGTTTGCTTGACCTTGTTATTCTATTTATACTCATTTGTCAGTCCTTATTTTTGGACAATGGAATTTGTGAACACCATATATCTGACCTATATAATATAATATTCGATATACTTAATTTCATTAAGATATGAGTAATGTAATAGAAATATATCTACGCTTCACCAACCTAGTGAAACCGTTCATTTCACGTGTATTCTGGTTCTAATATTTAACGAAAATACGGAATACAGTTGAGTGTTAAATGAACGAATTCAGTATGCAATTTATATAATTCAAAAGAATTTCTGTTGAAAAAAAGTATGTATTCATTTGTATGGTTGTCTTACTTGTTGCAACATGTGATTATAAGAACCTGAAATTGGGAAACGATAACTTCAGCGCTGACTAGTGTTCGTTAGCGTTTTTAACAAAATGAGATTTATCTTTAAATTAAAAACGACAAATTTCATTAAATTAAATATTATTTACATAGTTCATTACACTTTTAACACACATTTCTTATTGTATTATAATTGATAGTGGCGGTAAATATAAATTTAGGATAATTTCGTACACAACTTGGGTATAAAAAAAATTTTTTCAAGAAAATGCATTTTAACCGTGAAAATTATATTGTCATCTAAAAAAGTTTTAGCCTAATCAACCATTGCGTTTATGAAAATATTACATACATAAACTTGTATATCGAGCGAAATTTAAAAAAAATACACATACCTATTTTGACATCTTGAATTTATATATACTTCGCAATAATAGTAACCAATAACGAATTTACACCCTATTTATTATAATTGGCATTGAGAATATAATCGTTTTTTCCCCAACTTAATTGCGTCTTTAAAAGCTTGATCCGTATTTAATTTGAGTATTATTGAATATAATATAAATGAATAGCATTTTCTTAGAACAAATATTTTGTTTTAAGATGAGGTTGGAAAATATAATTCAAACCAAAGTAAATAATTGCTTGCTTAATGAAAGGCCAATATCATTGGATTAAAATAACAGTTAACCTGGAATACAATTTTAATAATGTTTGTATTTAAGAAGTTTATTTGCAAGAGTAAATTTTTAAGAGTTTTTTAACAACATTTTTAGGCGTCTATAAATGTTATATTATTATACAAAATGATGTGTCATTAGAAGATTTATTATTTTAATATTACTAATAATGGTGCGAAATAAAATTGTTTGGTTACGAGGTCAGCTACTAAAGTACAATTCCGTTATATTTTATAATGATACGGATAAAACCCACTAATTTGTAACAATATCCACAATTGTGAATTGAATATACTATTTATAAGCTGCAATCTATTTATATATGATCGTTTTAATGTTTTTAATATTTTTAATAGCTAATAGAAAATTAAGATATTATAAAAATTATAACTAATTCATTTGACCAAATTGAGTTAGGCTGTATTAAACACTTCATAAATGGCGTAATTTTCTGCAGTGAATATTCAATTGAAATTAAACAAACATTTGTTTTGATTAATTAATAATTAGTGGTTAATAACTAAATGTAATTTTCATAAACACGTGAAAATGTCAAACTAGGATGCAACGTAGGTCATGTGTGAACTAAGTCTCGAATATGAAAAAAACGGAAAATTTAACTTGGTTAACTCAAACCGTAATATACGGGTCAGCACGGGTCAGACGAGCGGAAAAAATATGTATTTTCGATCAAAACAGCTTTATGTGGTAATAGTAACTGTACTATTATTTATGTTACTAAAGCTCTAATTACGGATATTAAACTTTTATTTGGATAATTAGTACTTAAAAAACATATTTTATTTTCAAATTTTGTTGTTATCACGAAAAAAATTATACTTGTTCACTTTATAATAAAATTATTGATGTCCTTATAAAATTGCCACCGTCACATGACAATCATTGTAATCTTGATTGTAGATAATTACAAATAACTTTTTTTAATTTTCTTATGAATAAAAATAAAATATTGTAAATCTTAATGCAATTGTTTTATGAAGTGAAATGTTCATGTTAGATGTTTCTTATAATTTTCATAAAATAATTGATATTCTTCAATATTTGGTTTTTTATAAAATAGTAAATTTCAGAAAATGTTGTAGACGATTATACATATTTTGCTGAAAAGAAAGTTGAAATATATTTCATAGGCTTAACAAATTATTGATGAATATTCTTTAATAACAATGTTCAATACATAATTTCAACATTTATTTAAATAACTTATTCATAGAAATACATTTTAAAATTCAGAAAATGTTACATTTATTTCATTATAAATATATATATATATACGCATAGACAAATTTAATAGAATCAAAATGGTTTGCTTTTGTCTTATCTCTATTGTGACACCGTGTATTCGAATTATAAGTTTTCTCATTACAAAGTTATGTATAAAATTTAAAAACAAAAACACGTGTTCACGATATAAACCCAATGTTATTTTCGAATTTGACGTTTGCTTTATTTGAAACCTTCTTTTTTCAAAGCCTGGTAGTTATTTTTGGAATACTAATGTATACATTATGATTGATGGATAAATTTCTGGTAAATTTTAAGCAACGACGATGTTCCATAGTAAGAGCAAATAAAATAAAATAATATATACAGAGTCTCATATACGTTGAACAAGTCGTACATTTTAATATTGAAATCTTTAATAGATTTAATATTGAAATACGTCCCAATATATATAGTTAATACTGGGGTGTACTTGAAAAATTTGTGGCGATTCTATTCGTTTCTTGAATCGAAAATGATCGCTTAAAAACATGTGTAAATCTATAAGCTCCTTTTGTTCTCAAATGACAAACATCGAATATGGTTGATTTCGTATTGCATTATGGGGGGTAATTCGTTTATACACTTTTTCGTTTGCCTATGCATTTATTTTGCTGACAGAAATCGATAGGTGAATAATGTCATTAGATGAACTTGTATTTTTTCTGCGCAAATCAAAATTATTGTCGATATAATTGCTGTTCAATCTGTGAAATAAATATAGAATTTATATTCAAATTTTTTGCTGTATACATTCGATTGTACGAAAGAATCGATCAACGCATATTTATAATTCATAAGTAGGTTAATTAATAATAAATAATAATAATAAGTACGTCAATTTAAGATATTCGGGTCGTATATTCATTACTCGTTGTAATATTTTACACGTTATATAAAATACTCGATTCCAAGTACATGTTGAATTAATGTTACCCGTATTTAGTAATTTTTTTAAGAGATATGTAATATAATATTTTTTGAATTAAATAGGTTAATTACTTTTAATTATATTTCTTAAAGCCAAACCCCATTAATCGCTAGTCGTGTATTTATTCGATATCGCATGTTAAGCATATTTATCTCTTTGACGATTTCTGAGAAAATGTTATATACTTAAATGTAAATGTTTTTATTGTGTTTCGAATGACGAAAATATTTTGATAAATATTGCCTAAACCACAAGTTTGTAATAAATCATTTTTCTAGGCGAAAACTCGAAATAAAAGTTGGTTATGTCATACACGCAGAACACTCATCCTTAAATCCATTACTTTTCTCAACAAAACATAAACACAAAAAAAACAACAAAAAAACATGACAAATATTCCATTTTCAAATTTATCAGTACAATTACCGACATCGTTTTTTCTAAATCGAACATCGTATATGATCAAAACCTATACAGGGCCTCTCAATTCTCTGTATAGAGAACTTCTAAAATTCAATAGGTATGTATCAAACGGGATACCACAGCAATGCAAAATGTTCCCCGAGAAAAACACTGAGCAATAAATAGAAACATGATAAACACTATTTAAATATTTTTTTACGTGTTGGAAATTTCGATTTCTTATAACGTCATATCTTATGAATTACATTTAGATTTACGATAAGATTCAGTATGCAATATCTATTGTTATCTTCGATAAAAAACAAATTTCTCAACATGCCTAAGAATTCGGCTCAATAGTTTTTTTATATTATTAATCATTCCGTATTTCAATCGACATTTTATTGATAATTGAGCAGTCTATACTAAAAATTATGAAATGTAGAACTAGCTTAGATTTGGAAGTAAAATGTTATAAGAGTATGAAATTCTTAGATGATTACTTCATGTTAAATTCAGCAATAGCCCAATGATTTAATACGAGCAATTGTAATAATTTTAATATTCGAACAAAGTCAACATTAGTCTAGTATTTACCAACATATTGAAAATCTGTTAATTTCAGTACTAAGTATACAATTGTTATTCTAAAAAGAGTACGCGCTTCTTTAAAGCAATTTTACCTTCATATCGTGGCCAGTTTCCACTAACTTCGAATGTTCGTCACACTTAAAACTTATTCCCGTATATTTAAACGTACAGTTTAAGTATGAATATAACAATTTTGACGAAGGCGTGTAATGTGTTTCATTTATTTAAGTTCTTTTAATCGTATTTTTTTATATCACTTTAAAAGTTATATTCATAGGCACTGATATAGACTCTGCATACGCCTGACGTAAATACATCACACCATGACGTTTCACGTATATATCACAATACATCCTTTATATTATCATCTGAGTATATCGACATATATATTTAGCATACTATTCAATTTGTCTGTTGTCTGCAAATAAATTCAGCTTACAATCACGCCGGTGCACATTTAGAATATTATTGGGCCGTGGCGTATACAAAAGAAGAATTGTAGAGTTTACGTGTATGTACCAAACATGAATGAACACTAATTTTACACGTGCTCGCATAATTTTTTTGGAATTTTTCATATTTTTAGAGAGTGGTATGCAGTGTATCTTAGTTGAGTGCATTAAAAACGTTTTTCTTAAACGTAATTCCGAAAATAAAAATTGATGGCCTTACAACCAAGTGTTCGATGTGAACGGACTTGATCGTAAATAATGTAACTTTGAGGATAGTTTAGTTATGCTACAATTGATGACAGTCTCGATCAGTGTGTTTGCACATATTTGTTTATTTTTTCATTGAGATGGGAACTAAAAACATGGGTTAAAAATTGTGTATGATTATTACGTGTGAAATTATAAATATTACAGCTGAAACGAAACAACGTTGAAGAGATGGTTTTAGGGAGAAAAACCCTGCATATTTCTTACGCACACAAAAGTTATATACTAATCCTTAAATTCTGTGCCAAAACTTAAATATTCCTATAGTTGTCAACTTAAATAATATATAAGCTTCTTTACTTTTGAATGTAAAAATTAAAAAAAACATTTTAAAAGTACTATACATTTTGAATTCAAAAACTATTCCAATGTTCGGGTTCGTGTATTTCTATAATATTATCATTTTTTATTTTTCTCTTTAGCTTTAAATAAATAATTACTTAATAAAAAAAATAAATTTTAAATTTGAATTATGTCAAGTTTTAGTAGAAACTTATATTTACATTTTGGACCGTATTTCGCATTACAAATACACATTCATTTTTTAATATTATAAATTATATGTAACTATGATGTAACAAAGGCTAATAACTAAAAGACGAATATTTAAATTAAAATTATTTTTATATCAGTAGGATAAAATAAACATTGATTGTAATATATATATATATTTAAGCGTGTATGTTAAAGTAAATAGTTTTTATATTACATGTAGCTGTCAAAAAAATATGTAACTTACATGTAAGATCGTTATAAGATTCCCATAATGTTTTCAGAGAGCATATTTATGGCCTGTTGGTAAATATAACGGTTACACGCGTTTATACCTAAACGTAAATTTTCCGAAAAAATACCCTTAAAATCTTTTAAGAAACAATTATATAAAATTTATATTTTTGGTTTTCTCGTTATCGACTCGACGTTTCCTACGAGAGTTATTAACTACTTAGGTGTCCATATTACAAACGGATTGTTTGTTACGAAATTAATGACGCCACGTTTACCGTACCTCAAAGGACACATTTTTTCGGTATCCGTAAATAATAGTATAAGTCGGTCAACTCAACGATACATCTTTCTAAACCCCCCCCCCCCAATATCTCCAGCAGAAAATATAAAACGTATTTTTTTTATTTTTTGTAGTGGTTCGGGAGAATCGTTTTGAATATATTTGATAGCATGTGTACATAGTAACTAAAATGGATAATGATGGTCTCAAATGTTGGGTGTTGACACGGCGTTCCGGATAGACAACTCTGATTCACTCCCGCGTTGCAGTATACGTCAAGAAAAATGAACGTATGTGACGACGAAAGGGTATATAATTCGTAAAATTGAAAAATAAATTTTTTTCATATTATTTTCAATACATAATTTTATCAAAAACTTATTATACATATATTGTTTTTTGATAACAAATTTTCTGTTTTTAGCAATTAGTTACGGTTAAAAATATAATAAACCGCGTTTCTTTCTATTTTTGTGTTTTATTCTTTTTTTTAACCTCGTATTTCCGTTGTTTTAGATTTATTGCATGTTTTTACCAAGCTCATATTCTAATATGTCAAATAGTTCGTTATAAAATCTATTACAATTATTTTTATAATAATTGTTATTTGTACTACTTTTAACCTCGAGTGCTATAATTAAATTACATCGAAATAAACAATTCCATTATATTAAATTTGGTTTTATTCACTTTTTTGATTATTTGAAAAGTATAGAAAAACTATTACAAGAGTTGTAGTTGTAATAATTCATAGATTTATAGAGAAATACAAAATGAAAAAAATATCAAAATAAAGGTAATATAGGAAAGAATAATTATAAAAAATAATTTAATGTAATTGTTATTATACAATATGCGTATTGAAATATTTATCTTCGGTTTTTGCATGTACCTATTAAACAAAAATTGTGTAATGATAGGTACATTGTAGTGGGCATTGTCCTCTCCCGTTGAATATATCGGGCGATAAAATATAATCCAATGCTGGATGTTAATGAGTCAAATGTTTAAATGTTCAATTTTAATATTAAAATATTCAGTTTAACGATTAAATTTGTCTAGAAATAAACTTTTAATTAGTTATCATTTTTATTTTATTTTTTTATTTCAAGTAGTTGTTATTAAAAAAATATCTGAAACATGGTGAGTAAGTAACGCTATAAACATAACGTCAAATACCTTAGTATTAATCATATATATATATATATATATAACAGATGATAACAGAACAATAATAGTTTTGAGGACTGCTTAAAATGTAATGAGTTCGTTCACGTATTCCACGCTAATGCTTTAATGCCTATTATAATGTTTCGACTTTAACAGAATTATGTTACTTTTTCGAAATTTACTGTTCTTCATGTATAAGCTTAATAAGAGCAGTCATAATGAGTAGCCAAGCTTTCGAACTTTGGTATTATCAAAGTGATTCGAGCAAAAGTAAAGTACATCAATTCGCCGATATCCGTTGGTGTATTATAACGATAACATTTAATATAGGCGTGTTAGTATATATTATAAGTAATATATAATCTAAATCTCGAAAACAGCTCCAACAATTTTCATGAAATTTAGTATGCAAGAGATTTCGAGGGTCGCCCGGTTGTTCGCATTGTGGACACGCCGGGTCGGGCAACGGTAAAGAAGACAGCGCGTTGCACATGCTCTTTCGCTGCGAGACGTTTGACCGTAACCGGAAAACGTTATTCCGTTAGATAGGAGGATTCGACCCGGGTGATCTAGTCGAGTGCATACTCGAGTCTCAGGTCTATTGAGTTGCCGTCATCCGATTCGCCGAGTCGTTAATGATGGCAAAGAAAGTCACCGAATGGCAGAGACAAGCTCTTGGCATGACAATTCCGTCGCGCCATCGTGGCCGCAGGAGGAGGTAGTGGCTAAGCCGCTAAATCGGAGAGGAAAAGATTATTTTATATTCTTTTTATTTTTTGTAACGGAAGATGAAAATGGCTGCCCCATGGCAGGAGATTCTCCTGTCACTGCGCACCATTCACGTGATAGTTTTTAAGAACTATTGTTAATTAGATTTCATGTAAGAGAGGGCGATGTAAAACAACGTGGAGATAGCTCGCGTTGTTCGCTCTTCTCATTCCTCGGTCCCTAAGCCAGGAAGACCCTGGTTCGAATCCAAATAAGTCCAGTCCAATTTTTTTTCCTCTTTTTTTTAATTTCCTTCTTTTGTGAAAAAAACTATTGGGATAAAATATTTTCTATGAAAACACGAAAAAAATGACCGAACTTAAAAAAAAAATTCGGTAAATGAACACATAAACTAACATCTGTAGGCGAGTAGTAATACAATTTTTCTTTTTTAATTACTGCTTTACCGTCACAGCAACACTTATGCTACTACAGCAGATGAAAAACAAAAATACCGAGTATTTAAAAACACTATATAAAACCAAAAATCGGTTATTTTACACATTTTCTTTCTAATAGATACCTATATATAAATACATACGATTTTATTACAAAATACATAACACAAAAACGCATTATGTTACGCATAGGCCTATACTGACCTATTTTCGTAATACATATACGGCTTAAGTTTAGCAGCTGACTTGCAGTTTCCTTCCATTAATAACGCTAGGGCAGTGTTGCGTAATCGATTGCAATTACATAGGATTCTTTTATACCCGACACTCGGATCCACCACTCCCCATATTGTTTGTGACAATTGTAAATTTAATGAGTCTGAAAGGTTTTGTCATACAGCGTGTTATTATTATTTTTTATTTTTGTAACAGTCTAAATATAATTTAAATTTATCCAATAATCTAGCGTCAATACAAAAGTATTGTTGGTACAATTAGTAAACATAAGAAAATTATTGTATTTCACGATAATTATAGATTTTTTATATCTAATAGTTTCTTAAATAATATTAAAATAAAATTTTTTTTTCGTCAATGATTGATTTAACAGAAGTTTTACACGAATAGTTTTGATATTTTCTTATTTCTAATAATAACCATAAGTCTAAATTTCGATAATTTATTTTCAATTAAATATATTTCGAACAAAATAAGTGTTATTAAATACATTTTTTCAGTAAGTCTAAAAACAAAAGAGAGAACGCCTTCTCGTACGAATCTACACGTCAATGCCGCTCTCGAAAGGCGCGTATCGCTCTAAATATTGAATTATTGTTAGCTATACGATATTGGTTTATTCCATCGATAAGGGATTAAATTGTAGCGTAAAATCGCGTGGAAACGTATCCAAGTCAATTGTTGATTTTTTCATTACATCGAAACTTGACATTCAAAATTCGACGACCAAAACTCGACGGTCAAAACTCGACGATCAAAACTCGACGGTCAAAGCTCGATAGTCGAAATTAAGACGCCGAACATCGCACAATCAAATAAAAAATATGGAATTCGCGAGACGAACATTTACCACGATTTGACTCCGATTTCCACCGGTTCGGCACAAAACGATTCGTTTATAAAATAATCATGCCTGCCCCTTGTGCCCAACGATGGTTAGTTTCGCAAGAATACCCCCGTTTCCTGCAATTGGTTCCGGGTCACGCTCATTTCCATTGCGTACCAATAGTCGCTCCGTAACGATTCCGACGATATCATGGACTCGTCGTCATCGTAATTCTGATTGCAGCAATGTCATCGTCGTAATTATGGTTGTAGTTATTGTCATCATCGTAATTCTAGCCATCCTAATTGTAGCTGTGGTAATTGTCTCTGTCGTAATTCCCGCCGTTGTTATAATACTCGTCGTCCTCCTAGTTCTCGTCATCATCATAGATCTCGTCGTCTTCGTAATTTTTATCGTCATTATAAATCTCGTCATCTTCATAATTTTCGTAGTCATCATAAATCTCGTCCTCTTCATAATTATCGTCATCGTCGTCGTCGTTATAATCCTCATGTTTCGTTGTTCTTACTGTTGTCGTCGTCCTCATAATACCTTTCATCATCGTCATCGTCATAATTATCATCGTCATCGTCGTAATACTCGTCATCCTCATAATCCTCATCGTCGTAGTAATTTTGGTTGTCCTTGTCATCGTCGTCGTCATCACAATTCTCTGTCGTCGTCATTATAGTCGTCTTCTATTCCCGGCGGAACACGAATGTCGTTCCAATCGCCCAAAATGAGCTAATTGGGCGACGGAACAGCCGAGCGTGGTCAATGAACCGGAGACTGGTCTACCGTTCGACAATCGATAAAGGTGCCCGGTATCCGCACCTTGGCGTCCAGCTCTTCTGACTGGGTCAACAGTGCGGAGTGTTCCTCATTTGCATGTCAGTCTGTGTGTCGCTCGTGTTCCGAATCACCATAAGTAACGGTATCATGCCGTTCGGAGGATTCGGAACGTTTGTGTGTCCGAAAATGACAGTCGAGCCACCTCAATCGCTTGTACCATCGTCGAGTCTCCATTTTTTGACGTGGAATTTTACACATGGTACCGCTGTTGTAACGCGACTGTTGATTATACAAATATGCCGTTACCACAGTGTGTCCAATTTCGTTGTTTGATTATTTCGACGTTGTTATTGTCGTTGTTATGGGCCAGTAAATGGTGCCGTTTCGTAATTTGAACGATATCCGTCGACCCGTACGAGCGAGAATGGGTACCTTTAAATAATAACGATTTACGCCCTTCTTTTCTCGGGATGAATTTTTTCGTTCGATAAAAACACATCATCGACGATTCGAATTTTCGACGTTTTTCTTTGTTCGCGTCACGTTCCCTTTGTTCCCCAATATCGAAAATCGTATAATATTCAGGATTTTATCTGAACGACTTGAGGTATTCGGTACGTCGAGAACGATGTCAGACTCTTTCGATATATATATATATATATACATGCGCACGACGATTCGTAATTAAACGAGCTCATTTAACAAAACGTACCTAGGGATATTAATATTATATTGTTGAGGTTGACTTAAAATCCAGTCCGGTCTTCATGCATAGCATGCTATACGTAGCATTTTCTAGAGTTAAGCGATCAATTACGTTAAAAATCTATCTTCCAAATAAAAATCCTCGACATACCCGCAATATAGTATGGAAAGAAGTATTAGGTTAAGACCCGATTTCATAATTAAAACTGTGATGATAAAAATAAAAATATACTTACTTAATTAATTGATAAACTGTTAAAAAATAAGTACTTGTTTCTAATATAATGTTAAATTAATTGCACACGTGATTTTTTATTTAAATAACCAGTTCATATTTTTTTATTATTATGTGGGTAAGATCCAAATATATTATTCATATTTCTTCAATATGTAATTCATATCTAAATATAATTTCCACTAAACACGATTTACCAAAAAAAAAAAAAATACCAAGCAAAGCTTGGTCACCCGATATTATATATATAATTTATGAAATTGAAAATGTATAACATACGTTTTATAAATTCAGAGTAAACGCGTCATCATTCATTAACGAAATATTATACTAGTACAGTACATAAAGTTAATGTGTTGGTCAGAGTGACTTATGAGGGTGCATCTAATGAAACAATATGTTTACACAATTCGCGACCGGATACCACAATAACGCATTCGTTGTCGGCTAACAATGAAAGGTGGTCGCACGATAACGAGACGTTTTGTTATGATAATATCGAATTTATCTTTGGTTTTTTTTTATTTCACTTTTGTTAGTGCCATGATTGATTGTTTGTAACTGAAAATTTGCTACCAAATGACATGAACATGTGTACGTGTATCGTAGAAAATCGTGTATTAACAGAAAAATAAAACGGTACCCAAAGAACACATCACTCAATAACAAAAATAATAGTAATAAAACCCTGTAGTAAAAATATAAGTAGATATGTCTGTGTATAAGGGTGTAATGTATAATTAACACTGGGTACTAGGTATGTATCATAAATATATTTTGATAAATATGATTAAATTGTGTGCGATTTCGCTCCGATATATATTTTAATACTGATGATAGAACATTATTAAGAGCATAGTTGTAGTTGTAGGGAAAAACGTCACATTTACGAATGTTTCATTCGTCGGCCGGATACATCTGATGGGGAGCTGGGGCAGTTGAGGGTGGTAAAAAAAAATTATAAAAAAACTATATAATATAATAGGAACGTTTATGAAGACTTCGGCAAAAGGAACAAAACACTAAATTCTTTAATCGAAAAACGTGTTTAGAAGTTCAGGTTATATATTGCCAGGGTTCAATCAAAATTATAAAGTGATAATTTTCTAAACATTTTTTTTTGGTAAGTTTTTATTTGTTCGTGCATCACGTAGAAAAACAAGATAGTGCCCGCATTCTTTTATCCGTTTTTAGAGTACGTATCAGTCAAACGCGAACGTAAAGAAATAATGAACTAATTCGATTATTATTTTGATAAACCGTGTGTTTATGACACACACTCTAAGGAAGCCAATTCAATAGTACCTCTAAAGGTGAAAATGAAAATTGTATTAGAGGTTATTCAAACGCCACGAATTTTTCTGGACTGACCGATACACAAAAAACCACGTTAATTATGTACTTACATTCGTGATTTAATTTTCCACCTATACAAAAAGATCGAAATATTTTTCAGCAGTTCCATATAATCCAGACAAAATATTATCACTCAGCAATAATTATCACTCCGTAAATTTGGTTTTCCATACCACCATGTAAACGTGATCAGTACCCATTCCACTACGACCCTTAACATATTTTTATAAGTGTGAATAGCGGACTTAAAGTTTTATTAATTTCGAAATACGAGAAAACGTCCGTATTTAAAACTAAAATATTTCCTTAATTTCCAATTAAAATCTATTAAAGTATGCTCAATTAAAGCTTAAACATCAAAATATGACATATCCCTCTTTATATTTAAAAGCTAATTATTTTATTTTGTTACATATGATATTTTAAGCATACTCATTTGTGTAGAAACTTTCATCACTCATGACCAATGTTTATTATACAAAAAAATTATGAATTTCTACAAATTATCGTTTAACTAATTAAAAATAAAAAAATTTAAAAATATAATTTTTAGGAATACTTATGTATTGTCTGGGAAATATTTTGCAAAAATTCATATTAAAGGGATAAATAAATAAGAGTGAGCATACAAAAAAAACCACTACGTATATGTATGTAATTGTATAGCTTATAACACAATTTCTTGTTATATGGATTACTCTTTGTACTTGTAAATGTTAGAATTTAATCGAATAAAGTTGATTTATATAAATTTATGATAACGAAATATATTAAACTATAGTGTTAATATGACATTAAAAATAATCGTAGAATGATTTGTTTAGACTATCAAAAAATAAAAAAATTCAAATTTACGAAATGGATAATTATTAATTATAATTTTTCACTGCCAAACGTGGAATATATTCTGCAAATAAGCTTAACATTTAATAATCTTCAGTACATTATGTTTTAATGTGTTAAATATTTGTTTTCTACAAGTTTTTTGGTCGCCAATATTTTCACTTCCTTCGAGCTACGTAAAGTCAATAAAAATATGTGTAAAAACCGACATATGTTAGAACTTGAAATAATAAAGACTATATGTTCTCTGGTGATTATAAACTTCACCTTTTAACGTTATGGTAAAATCAGAGTTTGATTACATAGCATTTTAATTATAGTATGTGACGTCTATCGAATTGTTTGGAAATAAGAAAAATGTGGTTAATCTTTCAATGATAATAAAAATATCACTAAATAATTAATATTGTATCGGAAATATCAATGAACAAAATTAATTAAAGTTTTAGTGAAATTATCTCATATGTATATTTACATCAACCATTTCAACACAATTTTACACTCTATATGACTTACGGTCAAAACGCGTGTGATTCCAATAAAATCCCACGTTTGTAAAACAAATTAATTATCATTATCTACGCATATACGATATTTCTTTGTAACACAATAATATTATTTATAGTCGATAAAATATATAGCCACCGCAGTGTTTTATACCTATAAAAAACAAAGTATAAAAAAAAATTTGGAAAATATTTCTCACAAATGACGAACGACAATGAAATAAAAAATATCGATTTCAACGCATTTATAATAAATATAATATAATTGTATAAATTATGAAGTTATTACATTCAGAAAAACGGAAAATATGAAAAATTCGTTAGATGGTAAATTGATTTAGATTCACAATATATTTGTATCGGTAGAAAAGCAGAAGAATTCATCGAGAGAACGTGGGGATGTTAAATTCGACTTACTAGATACATATGTAATATTTTAAAACACGAATATAGTGATAGGTTATAGCCCTGTATTTATACGGAAATTCGCTTCCGCTCATTAAATTTATCACCATGAGTCGCGTACATATAGGCGGAATTTCATATCCGGAAACCTCGAAATATTCCGATGATCTGTTCTTTGTCACATTAAATACATTGCACATAAAAATATATTACATATATTATTATATTTAAATAATGACATTTAAGTTCTACATATGTATGATATAGAAAATAGGTTTTCATTGTTTTAAAATTTCAAAATCACCCTTTACCAATACAAGTGCCTTAACCCATGTGTACAACTGGTCCGTTATAATTTTCTGCTTATTTTGTTCAAATGAAATATTGTGTAAATGTCAATTAAAATCAACAATTTTTCTTAATGCCTTGCCATAATTTTTGTATTCTGTAAATTCTATTATAAATAATATTGCAACAGTGATTTAGGAAAATATTTATTACAATTTTCGATAGATAATTATCTTAAGAGAGATTTCGTTAAATGGACCGATATAATAATAATTTATTTTTCGATTGAATAAATGGACTAATTCACCATCGATAAAAGATTCGAGATTATATTGATAAAAGCGATTGAGTAAGAGTGGTGAACAACTTTTATGGTAACGTGTCAATCGGAATACCATCGAATATGTACAACATAAATTGAAAGATTATGAAGCAACCACTCAACATAAGTTTTACACTTTAACATATCATGATCGTCCTCTACCTATGATCACAAGCTATCCATATGATTTTATTGTGATCGTAACGCTAGAAAAACAACAAATTTATTTCTATTTAATTGGTACTTTTTTTACGAACAGACAGAAGAATTGGATGAAAATTCTGATTCTAATTTTTCCACTGGAAAAATATTGCTCTATTTACGAAACGTAATAATGAGCGAGGGTCGTTAAGTCTTTAGCCCATTGGAAAATAACGTAAACCATGAAAAATCAGCCTCCAGCACAGTCCCGCATTGTTTGGCCATTATTTGAGACTATATGAAGAATTCGTAAGTTAATAGGGCTGTTCGTTAGTATTGGAAACCGAATAAATCTCGAAGATGGACGGAAAGAATGATAATGGCGCGCTGACATTATTTGTGGCCTATAGTACTGTCTCATCTTGGACGACGGTTACAGGCCGGTCAACACGTTGGGGTGGTTACCAATCACTAATGACGCCATCGTCGTTTGAAATAGATCCCGTGTTCTTTGGCGCGATCTGATGAATATCGTGGACAATGTACGTAGCATGTGACTCGGTCCGTAATTAGGTACCGAGAATAATTGATGTTCATTGGATCCATCCGCGTGTAACCTGAACGTGTCGAGCTTACAGGCCGACAATCACCATAACGACGTTGAAGGCGAGATGGCAACGAGACAAAAGTTTTATAGTTAAATGGTCGGTGGGAAGAATGGGACTGGAGGAATCGGCGGGAATGACGAAAATCACGCGTAATAGAGCATGACGGGATTTTTAAGGACGGGCAATTGTTGGGGACGCTTTTTGGGTGTGGCAAAACGTGGGTTAAAGGGTCCCAAAGCAGCCTCGTTAGTGGAAGACGGTTGCCGGCTGCGCTGATGGTTGTTCGATTGCCGGAATAACAACCGGTTGAGTCGTGTGGGTGTGTGGTTGTGCGATTGCCGGCAACTACTGCCGCATTTGTGGCCACTGACTCCTGCACCCGCGCAATCACCGGCACCGCTGTCACCGCAATTTCCGTTGCCTCCGCCGTCGCCACCGTGGCAACCAAACGCCAGCAAGGCGCTGCCAACCGCGCAACCAAACGCTCCGCAACCGAACGTTACAGCCTCGTCGTCGTCGCCGTCGTCGAACTGTTCGTCCGAGGACCAGCACCACGGGCACGCTCGCAACGTGTGCCTGTTCAACCACCAGTACACCACCGGGTTAATGGCCGAATGGGTGTGACCGATCAGAAACGCGGCCACGGTTATCAACCGGCGCACGGGTTTATCACCGTCGCCGTTGACGTCGTCTTGGGGCGTAGAATAGTAGCAGTTCATGTAGAGTAGGGCGGCCGCGTACGGAAACCAGCACGCTACGAACACGCCTGCCAACGCCACCAACACTTTGGCCAATCGTCTCCGGCTCCGAGCGCTCGGAGTCGGACGTAGATTCTGTTGCTGTTGTTGTTGTTGTTGTTGTTGCTGTTGCTGTTGCTGTAATTGTTGCTGTTGTTGCTGTTGCTGTTGTTGTAATTGTTGTAATTGCTGCTGCTGCTGATGTTGTTGCGGTAATTGTTGCGACGAATGTGGCTGTTGAACCGCATCGTTTGTTACCTGCGAAGAAGAGTTCAAACAATTATGAATAATAAGTTCACTCGTGACGCCAACGAAAAATTTATAATCTCACAAAATCTTATTATACTCGAAATTTGTATACGATTATTACCTACCGCACTTTTTGTAATAATATTAAGTACCAACAATTTATTTGCATAGAAGTCACTATCACACATTTTTCATTTTCTGGCCAAGAATCCTTTAAATAAAATATTGGTCAAATTATTCGATTTCAATATTGTGACGATTTTAATTTTTTTAGTTTGTTATGAAGTATAACTGAAATTAATACCAATATATAAATTCTGACTCTAGAATCATTTTCAACGTAAATTAATATAATTACGAATTGAATAAAATGCATGTATTATTATTTGAATGGAAATATATTAATATTGAAAAAATCCGTACAACATCCAAAGTATGAAACGTTTAAAGA
>JAIPRN010003646.1:0-19971 GCA_025469175.1 Geopemphigus sp. TES_GeoC_2020 | reverse complement strand
ACGCGTCGCGTTCGCGTGTTTCGCTCGTATCTCACCAACGTTACACATAAGCCACGTACGGCGTTCGACGTTTCCACACGAGCTCGTACCGGTCAATTTCGTCGCCCCCCCTTTTTACCAAATCCAACGAACGTTTTACCGTTGTTATATACGCACGTGTCATCATCATCATCCTCGCCTTATTCCCATCTATTTGGGGTCGGCCACCTTAGTCTTAAACCTCCATTTGCCCCGATCTTCCACATCCTCGACGCACACACCAGCAATCCTCATATCCTCCTCAATCGTGTTTAGCCACTTCTTCTTTGGTCTTCCTCTTCTTCCTTCCACACTCAATTTCATAACTGTTCTTACCGCTGTTATATACGCACGTGTATTTTACAATAACGTCGGTTCGGTACTGACCACGAAATCGTCTCGGGACATTCGATCCGTACGTCGTTAATTTCGGTCGACCCGTTATCGAACGGTACGCAACGTACATTTTTAAACCGTTGTCTAATACGGCGAATGGCTTATTGCGTTTACCGCGAGAATTTACCGATCGAATAAATTTGGAAAAAGGCGAAACGGACATCCGTTTGATCGGCCCGACTTGTTGTTCCAACGAACACGGTTGCGGGCCAGGGCGTAGTTAACGAATAACCCGCTGGAACTGGCCCGTCGTTCGTCGACAAACGAACGACGTAAAATGTACAGCGGTTCCGTAATTAATGGCCGTGGAAATATTACGCGCGCGACGTACCGGCACGCTATATCGTGCTCGTCGTTTCATTTTACGATATCCGGCCGTTTCGCGAACATCTCGCAATTACGGGCTGTACGACGGTTAGGTACACCGCGATTGCCGAGAATACTCAAAAACGTCGCGAATTCGTTCGTTTCCCCGGGCTCGATAATCATTTCCAGCCGACAAAGTCTAAACAGTCGTCAACAGCGCGCGTAGTCGGCGAACTGTGTTGAATATATATATAGTACGTTCGCGCGGTGCCTAAAGAGCGTTTGACGCGAACACTAGCCGACGAAATTGTTTGAAATTCGAAAAGGATCGTGAAATCTCGTTAAATTTCGCGTAATCGAGCGTCCGTTACGTCGACAGCGAGTTGACCGTGCGCAATCGATATCGTTAACGACGTTATCGACGAAATTATTCGCCTCGCGAATTACCGAACGCGTTTTCGATTTTTCCCTATTACTCTCTCGGAATTCGGATAACGGGGTACACGTACGTTCGTTCGGTATAACGGCGTCGAACGTGTTTTTTTGTTTTTGTTTGGAAACCGACTTCGCCAAAGCGTTGTAGGCAATACGACGCGTTTATACGGAAAACGTTTTTCCCGTAAACACACGTAGAATAACCCGAGTTCCGGAATAATCGATCGGGTCTATTGTCCATATAATATCAACGACCGGGTACGAATAATATCCGGTGTACGTAACGCGCGTAATACACGATGATAGTAATACACAATAAAAACGGGTTACCAGTCGATATTATATATATATGTATATATTAACGGACGTACAATTGAACAGCGAGTGTGCCCCACCGTTTTCTGATCGGAAAGTAAATAAAATATTACGGGCGGGCCGTAGGGTTATGTAAAAAAAAAAAAACGTGTTCGCTAAACCATACCGAGTGTATTATATACTCGTACGTTATTGCGTATTGGCGCGTTTTGTTTTCCAAAAATATATTACCGTTATTGAACAATTCTTTCGCTCGTTTTTCAAGATTTATTCGCTCGAGTATTTTACCAGTTCCGTTGTGTACCGTTGTTAGTAGACGAAATTACGCTCGTCCCGCGGACGTTAGTGTCACCGTAATAGTACGGGCCGAAAAGAACAAAACAGACGTACGTCGGTATTGTCGAAAACGACGAAAAAATATGAACCTATAACCGTCGTAATATGTAACGTAACGCGCGTAGTGTGCACGCGGACGCGCGAAATCCGACGTTGATCAATTGGGTTGACGCGCGTTCGAAACGTATTGAATCCGCCGGAATCGCGGAACGACACGCGTTTCTGGCAATTCGAGTATTCGAATAAAAAATTGGCGGAAAACAAAATACGTCGCGCCCGTGAAATAAGAGCTTGGAAACGCGGGTGGATTGTTACCGAATTTTCGACGGCGAAAAATTCCGCCGACGCCGTTGGCGTAAAAAAGTAAAAAAAAAAACGTTCGAATATCGTAACACGCGGAAACAACGGCGGCGTGGATATAATAAGTCCGGCGCGTTCGTTTTACTGTACCAAGAAGAAAACGGTCGATAATCGTAACGCGCAAATACAAACGCGAAAAACGGTTTTCTTTGCGTTTTAAATATCATACGAAACGCCGTCGCCGCGTTATATTGTCGTGAACACGCCCGAACCGATTGGCCGACGTTTCGCTAAAGGCGTACCGAGCGCGCAACGACCGCTGGCCCTTCGAATTCCCACGAAATATCGTTACCGCTGTTTGTTACACTGTAACACTCGAATGTACGCGTCGTAATACTGTACACCGCCGTTGACATTTTACGTATATTTTCGGACCGTGCGGCGAACAGAGTTATATTCCGTTAACGTTTGACGCGCGACATCTAACCGGTGCGTCGGACGCGGAACGACGTTGCCGCGAGAGGTTTTACTTTAATAGCCGTACGTCGGTTCGGCGCGGTAAGTTTTACGCTATTTTGTGTCCCGCGTAGTTGATTGTATTTTAACGAACGCGTTTCGCGTATGTTTTAAATAAAAAATAACGAGCCGCGACGGTTCGTATTATTTCGTCGGCGCGTCTGTTTGTAACGTTCGCTATATTTATCCGGCAAAAGTATGTTTAATACCCGCCGTATAAAAGCGAACGTAATAATTTTCGAAAATTGTTCGGGCCCGCGCCGAAAATGCGAGTCACGTTCGTTTCGATGTCCGCGTCGCGTTGCGCTGCTGAACTACGTCGTTTCTTCTGTGTATAAATAATAACGAAAATAAGGGAGGAAAAAGGGTCCAGTCCGATGACTAATGTTCTTAATACGTGCCCGGGACTGATGATTAATTTAAACGTTATTTTTTATTCCGGCGAAAACAATTTTTTTAAATATTATTATCCCGTAACCGGACGATCCTTATTTTACAATCGCGCAGCGGACAATATGCAAATCGTCGTTAATGGAGTACATTTCTCGTCGTCGTTGTCGAATCGATACGAAAATAAAAATTACAAAGTCGTGTAATAATAATGATAGGTCGTAATCGAATTATTATCGACCGATTTATTAACGCGGCGAAATGGGTCGTTCAATAGTTCCCGTAAATAAAACGTACTAAACGAGTAACGACGAGAAATATTATACGGTAGAAAACGATCGTTCCGTAAGAGTAATTTTTTTAAATATTTTTAGCGAATTATAAGAAAAAAATCTCGGGTCTATATGCGTATAGCTTCCTCGTTTTCGTTTAAAAAAAAAAAATGAAATAAAGAAGGGATTAACTTTTTGACAGTTTTTACATTTATAAGACACAGAAAAAAGTTTTCAAGTAAAAGTTTTTCGAAGTGTACTCAACCACTGGCTGTAATATAATTTTTTTTATTCCGAAAACGTAATAGCTAGCTAAAATTATGGCCATTTAAGCCTTTTTACCGTATCGTATATGTATGTGTTCGTAGCCGATCAATATTTAACGACGTTTCGAATAAATCGATTATGATCGCAAAAAAGCGTCGTTTTCTAGCGTATAATTTAAAGTTATTTAAACATCGATCGCGTTAATCGGCACAGTTCTCGAACGATTTAAATAACATTAAGTCAGTAGACGCTATTAAATTTACTGTTGGCGATAATTTGTGCCGGTGTGTTCCTCCAATTTATTTCGTGGTGGAAATTTCGGATTGCGCTGTGTGGTTGATTATGTCTAGTGCTTTGGCACGCGACGCTGAAAACTGTACAATACGGTTAGCTGTCAAACGGTGTCAGATTAGAGACCCGAAGACAACCTTCGGATCGTCTTTTAAACGAGAAACGATTAATAATTAAATTTAACGTATAACCGGCGAACCGTTTACACGTTTATTTAAATATCATCGAAACGCGTGAAATACGATTATATTGTACGAAATATATCGCTTAACAAATACCGAATGTTTTAACGCGATAAAAAAAGTAATTTCGTAAAAATCCAAAAAAAATTTGTAACTCTACGTTATATATATATATGCGTAGATATAGATATGTAAACGCGTAATAAATATAATTAATACTATTCGAATATATTCTAGCGGTAAAGGAACGAAGTTTCGAGCTTAACAGCCGTAACCATTTTAAAACTTATCGCGCCGTAATGCGTTCAATTTTCGAATAAACATTTCGTTCCGATACGTATTCGTTTTGCGCCCTGTAACGAATGGTTACAAATTATCGGCGCGTGGATTAAACGAAATTCGTAAAAATGTTTACGGTTCCTAAATGGCAATTACGGCATCCTTACGAATTACAAAATTCATACTTTACAACCGTTTCCCTCTCGTTAGTTACCGAAATTTTACTCGCGGGATATTATTTTACGAGATCGACGTTTCCCGGTTGAAATTACGATTAACGAAAATCATAACGTCAAACACAATTTTTAAACGATCTACTATATCTGATTAGTATTTAATCCGAGAGCGAAAACACGTTTATCGAGTTTCACTCGTTTAACCAGATATTGCTTAAAACGTTTAAACGTCGATTATTCTAATTTTTGTTTATTTTTTATAATTGTGTGTTAACGATTGTTCAATTTTTACACGTTACGTTGTTAAACATTTTACTTAACGCTCTATAATATATACACGACATTTATATTGTTTATATTTTGTTAGAAACAGTTTAAAAATGAACTTTTCGATAATATTTTTAAATTTAATTGACGCGCGATTACAATTTTCAAAATTATCGAAATAGTTTTGAATCGATTAAAATACCGCTCGAACTACTTGGGTTTTAATTAAAATGTCGATAATATATATATATATTAAACCAATATTGGCTCAGTTATGACAATTCGCGTATTTAACTTAGGCAAGGTTTACATTTCTATACCTCTTTGTTTAATACCGTAACATTGTAACACGGAAGGTAAAGCGTAATTCTCCCGTGTACATTTATTTGCGAATTTCGAATAATATTTCGTTAGTCGCGTAATACATATATATATATATATATATTTCGTTACATATTTGTATGTATTTAGTGGAATAACGATTAGCTTTTATTCGAGTATCTCTTTATAACGTTCGTTATTTTAATCTAAAAATATTTCCGAATAGAATAACCGAAGAAGCTAGAGGACAATTTCGTACATTAACGTTTGATGCGGATTATACGTAAATATATAATTTATTAGTTTGCCGGCTAATCGAATTCCCGTCGTGTATAACGTAATTTAAAAAAACTTAAAGAATTTGTCGTAACGTTTCGAAATTTAAATAAAGTAAATCACGTCTTCTTCGTCTCCGGTTCCTTCTAATAATCTCTTTTCTCGTATATTTTTTACTTAAAGCTGGATGGTTTTATATTCGTTTAATCTAATAACACTTGTAGATTTCGCCGTATACATATATATAACGCAATTTTCGACTAGTAAATGTGATTCGCTAACGTTATTTAATACGTATTGAAAATTGAATTACTAATCGGAGTAGTGGAAATATATTTATGATTTATCCAACAAAAACTTCCCGACATTTTCGTGTTCGTCTAGCGTTATATTCGTATAATACTGTATATATATATTACGCGACATCGTATGTTCTATATTCGATAATGATGACAGAAAGGATGGCGGGAAGATAGCAATAATAATAACTCCGATCGATTACAAGGAAAACAAAAGCGAATAAAAAGATCGAAGACACGTATTCGCGATGATTTTCGAAACGCGAATCACTACGACGCGTATACATTTAGATAAGAAAATAAACACCGAAACGTCCCGTTACACGCGTATTAGACGTCGGCATATTTTGAACCGTTGAACGCGTTAATTAGCGAACGCTTTATACAAATGCGTTCCGCCGACCTATTTGATTTGTGGACGGATCGTCGACAGAACTTGACGACGTTCGTGTCGATACGCCGCGACAGCCACCATATTACGAAATGATCGTTCGTTCGTAGTCGACGATACCGCAGAAACAACGGGGCGTATCGGAAACAATTGTTCGCGACGTTCTTACGAAAATAATTGCGCGCGTGCGTCGTGCCCGCTGGGTACCGGCGCGTGTTGATAAAAATCAATCGTCCTCGTACTGCCAAACTTAACCCGATTCAACGGTGCCCCTACTCCGCGACCTGCGACTCTCGGCTCTTCTCTGCGTTTCCTCGGCGAATCAAATTCTGAGGACCGGCAAAGCGGTTAAGTGGACACGTCGAATCCCTTTCGCACCCTTTCCCGGGTGTGTACCGGAAGTGAAAGGAGTGACGCGACCGTGTGCGCGTTCGAGGGAGACGTCGAGCAGTGTTCGTTTCGTTCCAAATTCAAAGCATCCGGTATTTTTTTCGCGAATTTTAGTCTCGTTCTCTTTTTTTATACGCCCTACCGCACACACGCTCTATATAATCGAATAGACCGTTCGACGATTTGTATTCGAATTACTGGATTCGTCCGCCGGATCGGGGACGTTGAATTTATTACCTTTTGGCACAATAACAATGACCGTAACAACGTTACGCGGGTGCGCATAGTGTACATATATTCAAATTTGTTGACTCTACGAATCACGTAACGTTCTCGAGTACGCGACAAAATCGTATACGGTAAAAGACAGACCGCACTGTTTCGTGCGTAGCCGACTTCTCCCGACGGTAAGCCGACACACGTCAAATACAATTTAGGTATTTCGTATCAAGGCGACGTCGTTGCACGATTCACGTCGTGCGTTATTCGCCTCGAGTGTACGTCGTCAATTTGTCGTACATTTATTCGTACGCGAATCCGAGACGTTTACGGCCCGCTTACCGGCCGACCACCACGGACCGGTACGCGCGTCTTACACCGTCGCCCGTCCAAATCGTCGAAATTATCCGCGACCGACCGTCGGTTTGGTCAAACGGTTCGCGTACCGGGTGTCGATATACGAGCGCCGTTTGTTCGAAAAAAAAAAAAACGGTTCGCCCGAATATTTGTACCTACCGTACCTTCACCTAATGGTCAACCTAACCTTACGCGCGACGCGCGTACCACCGATCGTAAGTGATTTAACGTTATTCGCGTGCACGGCCGGAAGGTTATTATCGCCGCGTTTCGTTTACCGTACCGTTTATCAGAGTTCGCGTCGTATATACCGACAACAAAAAGAAGTAGCTCTTCTCTTTTACGTTATATGATTCGATAGTTATCGAAACTACGCTCACTTATTTCCTATTCCGGTAGGCGTTAGTATTTTTCGGTAAAAAGTTGGAAACTTCTCGAAGAAAAAATTCCCCCCCGAAAATAAGAACGTAACGAAAATAAAAAAAACCGTTTCCCGCGATCGATGGACACCAAAATACGGCGAATAGCGTACGTAATGTACACAAAAACTTCGCGCGCTTTTAACGTACAATGAACAATTCCAAAGTTCCGTGAAAAGACCCCAGACCGGGACGGCGGAACATAATTTCTATAAGTTACCCGATGTGTTTTAAACGTTTTCTCGGTTTCGCGTCATTCGCGATCATAGCGTAAATCGCCACCATCCCTCTCCTCCCGAATTGTCGGTGTACATTTTCGCTCGTACACGGACGGGCGACCGTCGCCGTTTTACCTGTTCGACGACGGACGTTTTTCAAACACGCGCGCGCCTATTGTAATCGCACGATTCGCGAGCTGCGGAACTCGCGTCGCAGAACGGAAAACCAACCCCCGTGTCAACCGTTCCCGGGACACGCAACATAATCGGGCACCGTCAATCGTACATCGTTTCGGGGATTTATCCGTCCGGTTTGACGAACGCGCCGCGTAACTAGACGGACGTTTCGTTATCTTTTAGAATACGATAACACAACTCTACGCGGGCGAACACGCTCGTATAACACATCTTCGCCTTTTTTTCGTACGCCAACCGACCGTGTACGCGACATTTTATGTTAATACGAGTTAATCAGCGCCCGATATTAACGACAGTTGACGTCACAACATTTCAACGTAGCCGTACGAAGTTGTCTGTTAACGCGCGTTCGTTACCGATATCAAACGCTTTTGCCGCGGTTTCGTTTGACAACTTGGAAAAGTTTAAAAATTCGCGCTTTTCGTTAATACGGACAATCGGCCGAACTACGCTACGGACCGCTAACTCGACCGTCTTATCGCCCGGATACGGCGCCCGGCGATTTCTCGAAGCGATTCATACGACGGTGTCATCGCCGAAACAGAGGCCTATGTTGAACGGTTCAACGGGATATATTTTCCGGACGGGCTAGAATAATTAGAATATCTTTGGATTACGTGTATAGGGCTAGAAGGGGATTATTTAGGGAAATAAAAAAAAAACAAAAATCGTGTATTTAAACGCGTTTTAATTTCAAACACGGGTACTTATCGTACCCCCTCCCTCTGCAGTATGTCTGTATGTTACGCGTTCATTTATTCCCGAAAACTATTCACCCGAAGCGTTCGCGAAAACCGCGCGCTATATTCACGTTTATTTTCGTTAAATAATAATAAGCGGCGAGCGTAAGAAATATCAAAATAGGTTCGAAACGCGAATCTTTGAGTCGCGTTTATGTTTTTATTACGCGTGTAAAAGGTGGATCGCGCGACGGATTTTATGTAGCGGCGTTCCGTTGGATAATCACGGACAGGAAAAGACGTAACGTATTTTTTTAAAAAATAATCTGACCACGGTTATCGAACACTGGTAATTCGACGGAACGTGCGCAAAGGCGGTACGCAAAACATACGTTTTTTACCGCGGGTTCGTCGGATACTCCGGTTGGACCGGTGCGACGCGACAATTCTGGACGACGTAAAAACGCGCGATTCTACGAAACCCGAAGCCCCGGGGAAATTGTGATTTTACAAGCGCGGATTACAACGGTTACAAATCACGATCTATATCCGTCGTATGTTTCGTTTACCTTTTATTTAAAAGAAGTTTTGTGAGTATATACGTTAAACCGCAACTATTACCTTAAATAAACATATTATGTAACGATAAACATAAAACAATCGTGGTGTTAGGTAAATATATATAGTGTAGGTCTTAGAGACTTGAAAATATGAATAACGAATAAAATTAAAAGTAATTGAACAAAGAAAACCGGCTGAAGTTAAAGAATTAATAATTATGACCACAATTTCCGGAGTGGGAGAAGCCGAAAATATTAACAGTATCTAAACGGACCGTAGTTGCGATTGCAACGGGGCCAAGTCGGGACAGCAAAAAAATGAAACGGGAAAGATTGCAAATGTCTTCTCCCTCGCGCGATAACAACGATCGCCAATATAAGGGCGCGCACTAATATTTGTCGATTTTAAAACGTACGGTTTTTTTCCCGTTGATTCGTTTAGCGCGTGTGTCATTAATCGCGCCCGTAGGACGAGAGTTTCGTTAAAAACGTAATTTCGATCGATTCGGCCGTTGGTTTTCTACCGGCGGCGACGGCGGTCTAAATCTTGTTTCGGTACAACGCGCCAAGCGAAAACGGTCATTAGTGGCCATATTAGTCCTGAACAGAAAAAGTCCCGGCCACCATCACCGTGTATCGTCATTACGTACGAAAAATTTGGCGTCCGAACGCGCTCCTGTGAACTAGACTCGCGAACAAATTAGTCGGACTCGGAACTCTCCGTTCTGTTCGGCTATCGATCCCGGGAACGTTTCAAACGAAAACCGTACCGTCGCGAGGCGTGCGCTTTGCTCCGGGGATACCAGTTTAGGACACGTTCCGACCGGAATCGCGCCGAGAAAAACGAACGCCGACGGTCTTTCGTTAATACGTTTGTCGTTCCGGTCGTCGACCGATTCCTCCACGGAGCGTTTACGACAATAATCGGACCACGACGGTAATTTCGTAGAGACGATTAGCTTTATTCTACGGCGGAACAACACGAACGTGTATGGCGTCATTGAATCACGCCGCGGTCTGATTAATTCGCGCCGCGTCTATTATTATTATACGCAATATCGCCGACCACGGGCGTTTCAACGTGCGATCCGGACGAACACGGGGATACGAACGCGCGTTATACAAATCGAATTATCGTACGTTCGTAGGTTACCTATCCAATTCGTTCGGGTTACCCGAGGCTACCGATGAAAAGGTAGCGTCGTTTCATTGTTAATTTCGTTTCATTTTCCCCGCGGACGCGTCGTTTTGAATAAAAACAAAACGACACGAATAATATATATATATAAAAAAGGCGCGTATACCTACGAAACGAACGGTAATTTACGGTCGACAAACATTGACGTTCGCTCGTAAAAACGGAAAAATACGGCCGGTTTACGTTCGTTAAGTATTTGCACGTTTCAACAGAATCGAATTATCATAATCGCGCGCTTCGGCAAATTGTAAATCCGTTGACCGTTGCCGCCGCGTCGTTAAATTTTCCGTTTTCCCAAAGTTTAAAATACCGCGCCAACGTAGCCCGATCCAAATTATACGCCGCCGTAGTAAGGATTAATAATAAACGTCCGCCTGGCGTATACGTTTTAATTTAACGCGCAATAACCGTTTTAATATTAAATCGCGTCGGTCTCGTATTATAATTACGCGAAACTACCGATATATCGCCCGACGATTTTTTATGTCTTAAGCTATCTTATATGTTCTTTGATTAGCGTCGAGTACACGCGAGATCAATCGCTCTACGACGACATTAATATTCGATATTTTTACGCGGAAGAAGCAAATTCGTCGAAAACATCGTCCCTTGTTCATATAGCGGTGTTATTAATAGATTAATACGCGGCAATGGAATTTTACTGGAAAACCGTAAGACGGGGCACTTAATTAGCCGCGTCGACGACAACGATAACATTTTAGCGAAAACACGGAGCGTCAAAAGCGTAAAATGAAGTTCGTAATAGATAAAAAAAAGGAAATCGTCCGAGTATTATTATTATTATTATTCCGAACGATTATGGAATTTAAATATTTCGCGTTGGCTACGTATTATTCATTCGAGTACCTCTTCGACGCGCCTAATTTCCAATTACGTTCGTTCCGCCGTTTCATAAAAAATATTTAATATCGCGTCAGGGAGAAAAACGTGCTACGAATATTTTTAATAAATAAGTACAAAACCGAAATAATAAATCGGATTGAAAACAAAAATACGTAACGTTACGCGGTGTTTATTGACTGTCGGTTGGTACCACGCGCGTAGTACATTTCGTTGAACGAATTAGTTTTAATCGAACGTTAATCGTTCTAATTGAATAATAATAATACTAATATTGGATCTAAAACGCCATACGTAATTCAGCGATCGATTTATTCGATATACGTTTTATGGAATTCCAACGAACCGGGTATTATAATCGAATATTTCTATTTTCGGAGCGATGGCAATTTAATAGCAACCGTAAGTACATATACCGGTAAATACGATTTATTCTTTAATACGATATTATGGAAAGTACAGAAACGTTTCGATTAAGTATCTTTTCTACGGAAAATTACGTTTACATATATACCTACGGAAACGGTTTAGCGTATCGCAATTTATACGGTTTTAGTAAAAAATTAACGTTCCCGTTATTTTTAGCTCTACGAGATCGTCTTTTCAATTACGTTTTAATACGTAAACCGTCGGGGTAAACATAAGAAGGTACACGCGACGGAAAACTATACAGAATGTCCTACGGAGGTCTCGGGAAAACGGAATCGTTTTATCCGCGTTTTCCAATTTCGTTTCTATAATTGTTAATATCCGGACGAAAATATTCGTGTCGCGTTTATTTACATTCGCGGAATTAAAAGTTAAAAAATGTATAAAAAGAATTCGGAATAGTGATTGTACGACCGTGAGAAAAAAATGTCGGCGTTTAAATCGTTTATCGGTTTTTTCGATGTCGACGGGAACGTCAATGTCGTAATTTCTCTATTTGTCCGCGCCGCTTTTGCTGGCCGCCAAGGTTCTCTCACACGTGTTGAAAACAGAAGAAACGAATAGGCGGCCGTCGTACGAGTAATAATAATAACGCTCGGGTGTCAACAATACGCGTTTTAATATTTTACGTTCGTTCGTTTCCATTAGTTTCACGAAAACGTCGCGTTTTTACTAAATTATCGTAAGTCTAATTTTAACGATATAGTCTCGTTTCGCGTTGCGAACTGTTTGCGAATTTAGACATTTCGTTTTCGAATATCGTATTTTAAACGTATCGTTTACATAGCACGTCGGTGACCGTAAAAGCAAATAAACGTTTCTCATTATGTTTACTACGAAAACACTAGGGTACATATATATATATCTAACGTAATATAGCTACGTAAAAGACGTACGGTATTTATTTTAGATGTTTTACAGGCGTATTTTGATTAAATCTGCGTGGAAAGTAAAAATGTTCGAAACGATCGTTACATACGTACAACGAAAATACCGTGTAAAACTCGCCGAACAGAATATTTCGTCGTCGCGTACATTTATTTCGAGCGCGTTTTAATTAAACGGTCGTTTTCGTCCGTGCAACGAAAGCCTCCGCGACGGATAATAATAATCTATCGTTATCGCCGTAAGCGTTTCTTGGAACGACGAACTATCGTAAAAAAACGTATCTACGTAAAACGGCCGATATTTCGAGCTTTCCAAAACTATAGAAAACGCGTTGAAGATACTCGCGAGTGTACCCTTTTCTCCGTCACTCGTTTCGAACGTAACATTACGAATATCCCGCTACGGTTCCGCGTTGATATCGTTTAATATCGCCGAACGAACTACAAATGTATCGAAATCGATCGAAACGGGGCGATCGTTGGATGAAACGTTTTCGCTAATGTGTAGAATTTCGCCGATTAATACGATCGAGCGTCGTCCGGCGTATTCGTTTTACACGAATATAGTCCGCCGATTTTACCGACAACTCGCGCGCTTTAAAGTAATATTATACGACGGCCATTACGCGCGTTTCGGTGTTTCGCGGGTTCGCGAGGAAAGTTCGGAGTGTAGCGATTTCGGAATGCAGATACTGTTTTGGAAATCGGAGGAGAAGAAGAAGAAGAAAAGCGGCCGTTAATATTACGCTCTACCGATTTAACTAGGTAAAACGCTTATTTTGGTTGGCGCGACTAAAAAATATATACTTCGGGGGTTTCCTTCCCGTCTTGTTTGAAAACTTTCGGCGAAGTTTCACGTTCGTGTCCCGTTAAAAGAAATACGGCCGAGTCGCAACGGCCGCCTGTACATATCCGCGATTTGTAGTCCGGCGAAATTCGGCCCGTAATAACAACCACGCCAAACACACGGCGGCTTTTTGTGTTCAGAAATCGTTACATTTTTACGCCGTAATCTCGATCGTTGAAACGTGCCTCGGACGAATTGATGCGAATGAAAACGATAATTGGGATAATCGATTTTCGTACCGAACGAGATGCCGTACGTTTCATAGCGTCGCGTTAATTCGTCCGTGCTCTAGGAGGAATAACGTATAATTAAGTACAATAGGCGGCGTATCTCGTTAACGTCGAAAACGTAAGTTCGGCGGGTTCGTGTTTGTGGTCGGTAGGGAGAGGAACACGAAGAACGTGAAGACTCGTGACGTGAAACGTAATCGTCACCCGGGACGGACCGAGTGTACCGAATTTCGTCGGATACCCAGAAATTCGGTCGTCCCAGAACGATCCAGAACGGAGATCGTAGCGTCACTTGCCCCGGGAACAGAGTGGCCTTTGGCCGGCCGAATATTTTTGTACACCGCGAGTCCGGGCCGTGAATAAAAACGGACCGTTCGAATGATTGTGCGCACGATTAGGGATAGGGAGAGCGTTGTCGCAAACCGAAAGCGCCGTTGTTCACGAGTTGTCGGTAAAAAGCTCGCGTTATTTATACCGCCGGCGTCGATAATAACAACAAAAAACGAAATAATTCTCGGCCGTCGCGTTAAAAATGACGGTAGTGTCGTTAACGCGCGTTCGGTCGACGAGAGAACGGCCAAATAGTTTTCAACGGCCCGAAGTTGAGCGATGGTTATTGAGGTTGGGAGTACATACGCCTCCGCGAATTATAATTTACGTACATTTTACGGCGCTCGTCGAACGTCAATCGGCCATAATATCGCGCGAGCGATGTGTCATAGACGTCAAACCGATCGTTCGCGCGAAATTACACCGACGATTGTCGTCGACGAACGGGAGAAACAGCCGAAAACGATTCGGACAAACCCGGCGGCAATCGTAAAACAAAGTTACCGACATACGTCGCCCGGCAGTCATCGCCGCGAAACGCAGCTAACGATTTTACGCGGACAACGGCTAAACCGTGTTAGACGTAAAACGGCCAACGGAGGGGTATTTTCCCGTTCGGACCGTTTAAATACGATTTGTTTTTTTTCTTTTGTCGGCTCTCGCCCGCGTCGAATATCGTAATTACGATTCCGGTGGTAATGATTAGCGATCAATCGTCCGGGGAAAACACTGGATTTTCGTACCGCCGTTTTCGTACGGATTATAAACGCGCGCCGGTACGCTTTACGACGACGATAAGATAATACGTACCGGCGGGTTTCCATCCGTGGGTTGTCCCGGTGACCGTCGAAAACCGGGAAACGACGTTGCATAATAACGACGACGGGCGAGTATAAGAGAAGAAATTCGCGTCGATCAAACGGATTGTAAATAATTGACGTTTCACTATACTGTCGACGGGGAGCAACACGCGTATTGTGTATATAGGGGTGTACGCGCATTTCTATCGGACGGCGGTCTAGTGTTTTGACAAGAGCTTATTAGCGTGTCTACCTCTCTCGACCATTGGCGTGGTGGTCATTGCGCCGTCGGCGGATCAATTTCGCTGTCCGGCGCGAATTCGCGCCGGCGACGATATTCGGAAAATCAACTCCGTTTAACGCGAATCGAATTTACGTATAAAAAAAAGGAATAAAATGTAGCGCCGTTCGGCCGTACGCGTTTCCGGGGAGAGCTACGCGCCGACGACGCCCGTCGGAACGGTTCTTCCAAGCCGGGAAATTGTTCCCCGAGACCGTAAAAAACGATACCGAACGGGATTCGTCTCGCGCTTTTGTTTCTCGAAACGCGGTGTATTCACTATGGTATTCGTTTCGCTCGTAAAAGGCGTATGGAAACCTTTAGCGAATGAAAATGACCCCGCCGCCATTGCACCGGTAATACGTGTCGCGAACTTCGCGCGCTTCGCCGTATTGTTAATAACGCGCTCGCGTTTTACTTTCTCGGGACGCCAACAACGAGACATCGACGAAAATGTCGAATTTTTTCTGCACGGTACGCGACGGATACGGTCGCGTTTAATCGAATCGTCGGACGCGCGGCGCCGACGCGAACGTAGGTATTGTTTAGCCGTCTATCGTCGGCGCCGTATTACGTTAACGTTACACGTTAGCTCGGGTCGAACGTAATAATGTTTTGCTCGTTATTAAACGCGATTTTCCACGATATTTATACGAAAGCGTATTTTTGTGTTCCCGCACAACTCAAAATCGTCACGACACCGAATAAAATACAATTACGTTGCGAATATATGCGCGCGTTTCGAGTAAACGGGCCACGCGTGGAGAGACAAATATCCCGTACGGAATAATAGCGGTAATCTAACGCGCGTTGTCGAATAATAAGTAGACGGTTATTTTTAACTAGCTAATTATTTCACTCGTTTATTATTCACAATGCACGATTATACGTCGCGTTTCGACAACGGGCCGAAGTACTAACGCGTAAATTAAAAATAACCTTTTTACGAATAACGAATTTCTCACGAGATGTATATTTTTAGTCGATAGTAACGAAATACTAAAATATTTTTCAAACTTCAATACGCGTTGTAATATTAATTACGAACGATTAATCTATCAAAGTTTATAATACGCGTTGTTTCGTCAAGGTTATTTATTTAAAAATTAACCTCCCCCCAAAAAAAAAAAAAAATTCGGGTCTAAGTACGCCACCGACGGGCCGCGACGGATGTTATAATTCGTTCGATTATTCGCCACCGTCCGTCTAAGCACTAATCGTAACGCGGGATATTAGATCGTGTGTTGCTAAGCAAATAAAAATTACGGGACGATACGTCTTGGCTAGCTAACGAAAATAATAACGTATTCGGATCGTCCATATCGTTGAAACGTACTTGTTCACGTCCGTTATTAAACTCGATTCGAAATATATGATTACTTACGTCACAGGGGGGTTCGTGAATTCGAAGTTTTCTTTTATACAATACTATTCGTCGGTTGGCATAACGTTACACATTTTGTTTTTCGTTTATGATCGTTAATATCGGGGGACCGAGCTTCGTTCGGTATTTTTTTTTTGGTAAATCTTGTTTTGTAGAAATTATATTTAGATACGAATTACATACTGATGAAATATGAATAATATTTTCCGATCTTACAGACGTAATAATAAAAAAACGGGTTGTTTAAATAAAAAATCACGAGTGATCTTGAAAAAAAGAGGGCGAAAAAAGGTCGGACTGGACTCGTCTGGATTCGAACCGGAGTCTTCCTGGCTTAGGGACCGCCCGATTTACCACCTCAGCTGCTTCCGCCTTGTGAATGGTGCCGAAATTTACCTTCGTATTCTAATAATAATATATATATATTATTACGAAATACGTTTTTCATTGCCCGAAAACACGGACAAAACGACGTTTTCTAAAAATGAAACCTAGCTAGATCGATTTACCGCCCTCGAAACCCCCTGCATACTAAATTTCATGAAAATCGTTGGAGTCGTTTCCGAAATTCAGATTATATATATATATATATATATACAAGAATTGCTCGTATAAAGGTATTAGATATCGGCGTACGACATTTTAAACGTCATTTACTTTCGTCGTCTTGTACGAACGACGAATTAACGGTTCGAATACTCGAAGAATCGGTAACCGGCGACTCGAAACCGCGGCAATCGCCGTAATTGCGTTCAACGGGTGTTTTTAGCCACTCTGAAAAAAAAGGCGAACTTTGTCAACATTTCTACAATTGAAATCCAAAATCGCGTCCGTTCACGTATTCAATAAACGCGCGTATTAATATATATATATTTTTATCGTTTACGGTTGATTAAAAATCGCGTTCTATTTGGAGATTGTATACACTTATCGGGTTTATTCGTTGTTCGGCGCCCGTGTAATTGGTTTTTCAATTTAATATCCGCCACGAAATCAATCGCGCGTTATGGACGAATATAAAATACGATACGTTTACGTTAACCGGCGTACGCTAATAAACGATGAAAAACTCGTTCGGGTTTTCGGGAGAAAACGGCCGTTGTAAATAATTGGCGGGGCCACCGATTAATAACGGCTACTACACGCGCGGGTATAATAAATCGGTTTTATTATTGTCGTGTACGCGCGCTTTCCGAAGTGTCGTTTCGACGGAAGCGTTTTTGTATGCCCGGCTTTCCGAAGAATGTCCGAAAATCGATAACGGTCCCCGCTATAGTTGACATCATAGTCGTCCACTGCGTACGAACGGTGAAATGATCGGAAAGGAAAATGTTTATCGAATTTACGGGAACGCCATTATGGTTCGTCGACCGAAACATGAAAAATGTAGACATTCCCACGAACTGCAAAAACCGTATAAACACGCGATCGATTCGGATTAAATGGCTCGAACGAAAAATTCAAAAACGTCGTATATTCGAAGATACGTTTAACCGGTCGTCGTGCTTTGTATATTTGTCATACAATTAACAGTACGTCCCTTTTTCAACGCGTGGACGGAAAACGCGAGAAAAATCAGTAAAAAAAAAACGAGCGATAAGTGTGAACCGCTTCGATATCCCCTAAGTATCTAGTAGCCGGAGGCCATAGCCGGTGGAATACGCGGACGAGCGCTGAAACGTTTACGAAACGTCCACATTTCGCGTCCGTTCGTGGTTGATCTACGACGTGGCTGACGTGTAAATTCGAGTCCGAACACACTGTATGGAGGAATTTTGCCGAAATTATCGCCGGTGACTTATAGACGTACTTATATAGTAACGAATCGGGCGGTTTTTTTTGTTATTATTAAAGCCGCGCGATGTTTACGCGCCGAAACAACGCGAACGGCGAAAGCGTCGTCGATTTTATAATCAATTTACGACGGTAAATTGGCGAATTACGTTCGACGCCGCGATCGCGTTTTGTAATTAAAGGACCGTGCCGAGAGAAACGATCGGACGAATAAATTCCCGAGCTACGGAACTACATTATGCGTGTTGCGATCAAAAGCGTTTCGAATATACGCCGGTGTCGTCGAACGGCGCCGAAATACTGTGGACCGTATGGATTGAGGGGAGGGGGAGGATCCATCGTCTTAGATCTATCTATTTCGCTCGTGTTTGTAGATCTATTTGAAATCGGTCGGCTCTCGCGTTTAAATTATTCATTTCTACTTAGAAATCCCGCTGTTTGCTAATTCGTGCAAATAGTTTAATCTAATATATATATATATACGGCGCGTAGTACGTATTAAACCGCTTCTGATTTATTTACCGCGTTAGAATATATAACGTAGTAATACGGAAACAACTATCCGATAAATGCCATAGTAGTATTCGTAAATATATCGGATACACAAATCGCGTTCGAAATTGCCAATAAACGACGTTTAAAGTTTATCGATTTTATTCGACGATAATTTGTTTCGCGTTTGAAACCACGAACGAATCGACATTGTTCGTCGGCGCTTGGGGGAAAAAACGTTCGAACGGCGCCGGGGCGAGATTTTAGGAAAACACGAGGGCGAAAAGAAACGTAAAGAACGAGTACGTACGGGCGCGACGCGACAACACGTAGGTGTGTATCTGTTAAGAGTTTCGTGGCGACCGACTAACAATAATAAGAGTAATAACAATAGTGGTGGTAATAATAATATGCCGTTTTCCGCGCCGGTCGGGTGTTGGGGAGGGCGACGAAAAAAATCGCGCGAACTTTTCGCGGCAGATGTTCGTGGAAACGCGCGACAGATGGACCGGCGTCCATTAAGAACTTAGACAATTGTTTAGGTACCCGCGGGAATTCCGGGCGGAACGCCCCTCGGATTAAGGAATTCGAACGGGCCGTATTGTCGCGGTCGAAACGACCGCGATAACATTATTTCGATGTCGTCCAAGTTCCGTCCGGTGCCCGGGATTACGACGGCGCACCTAGAAACGTTCGGACAAACTCGGGCCCGATATACGCGCATCGAGTTCCCACACGTTCCCCGGTAATGCGTTCGGTCTCGTCGTTCGTCCGCTAACCTTACACCTTAGGACATTATTTATTCGAAACCTGCGTTTCGTACGCGAGCGCGTCTTCTCCCCAATTCTTCGTTTCGCTTTGCTCCGGATGGCTTCGCTAGTGGATGGAAGTCAGGGAGTTGGTTAGTAGGTTTTTGTCAGTCTGTCCAACTTATATCGGATACGGTTCCGGTCTGCGTTTAGTAGTTGTCGGAGTGTACCGAGGAGACAGATGTGTCCGTGGTTGGAAAAGGCATTTTCGTAGAACGTCGCTTTGGATTGTGTTTGTATAGTGTGTTGGATCGAATCGAATTTTGTCCATTTTAGAGGGATCGAATTTTTGACGATAGCGTGTAATCCCGTTATTGTACGGATGCCGATGTTATTTTGGACGGTTTCGACGCGTTTCCACTGTGAAGGGACCGACGACGAAGGGTGCCCAAGAGGATCCAGTTTACGTGAGGATGGACGTCGTGTATAGTTTGAGTGTGTTGAGTTTCGTTTGGAGAGGCGCAGGGCTTCTTTTGTCGGTCCGAAGTATTGCCTTCAAGCTTACCGGGCCAGTGAGGGTATTGCCGGTTCAAAAAAAAAAAAAAAAAAAAAAGGG
>JAIPRN010003645.1:0-19991 GCA_025469175.1 Geopemphigus sp. TES_GeoC_2020 | reverse complement strand
GGGGTGTGTGTGTGTGTGTGTGTGTGTGTGTGTGTGTGTGTGTGTGTGTGTGTGTGTGTGTGTGTGTGTGTGTGTGTGTGTGTGTGGTGCAGTCCACGCTAGAAAACCGAAATACAATATTTTTATAAAATTAGCCCGTTCGCTCTATATAAGAAAAAATATAAATAAATATACATATATCGATACGTATACTTTCGTTACAAACGGAAATTGACAGGCAGATAGGCGTTTTCGTGTGCAGTTTACAGTAAGGCCATTTAGCACGGTTAGTTTACAGCGTTATTTCGTTTATAAATAGATATTTTAGGCTTCGTAATAATAACCATTTACTTAAATCTATCGCTTAACACTAAAACGTTCAACTTATGCTTTAGATAGGTAACCGTAGGTATTTAATTTCCTTTATTATTATTAACTTAACGCTATAAATATGGTTTTTGTTTCGTTATGATCGTGTTAAACGTTACGCGCGTTCACTATATATATATATATATATATATATATATATATTGAGGGCAACGCGCGTCCCGTTTAGCCAACAATGGTACAGCGATTCGCACGAGTCAGAACGAATACACTAAATGTCGTACGGTCGTCGAGCGCGTGATATATTCACCCCGACGAATGTGCCAAGCATGAAAAGGAGTAGCCGTATTCTTGTTCGCGTAAAATTGACCGCCGCCGGAATACGTTCGAGAACATTTCCCGTAACGGGCTTTTAACGGACCACGGCGAGTCGGAACGGACGGTTTACGGCGCTGGACACGCGACGCACCACTGCTCCGGTCGGTTCGACAAACGCGTGTAAATAATTCGTACGGCGGCGGACGCGCGAGGCCCCCCAAAAAAAAAAATTTTTTTTTTTTTTTTTTTAAACGACGGACGCGTTTCAAAAACGTTGACGACGCGACAAACGGCGGCCCCGGGAACGTTTTAGAACAGAACAAGTCGTCGGTAAATAGAGAAATTCCGCGACGTGATTCGGTCGATTTTTTCTCGAACAAGTCCGAAGCCGTTCATTCTCCCACGGTTCGATACGGTCGTTATATTATCAATCGTAACGGCCAGGAAGTTTATCGCGTACACGAGTGAACGTTCGCGCGTATAGAAGATATAGATTCGTTGGCGACGACTGGACACCGCGGGCAAGACCGTCGAGCGCTTTTAAGACGGAATACGCGCAACACTCGAAAACGTCGTCTATTCGATAAGATAACGCGGTGGTGTGTTTATCGAGCGACGTCGTGTACGGCAAAACCGTCGAATGAAACGTACGTTTGTCACACCCTAACCGTACGATATAACGACAATAAATAGCGGCGAATCGTTCGTTTCGAACAAAACAAAAACCGGGTAGTCGTCGCGTCGTCTCCGTTTTTCTGGTTTTATTTTCAGCAAGAGGACGGGGGGATATAAAAATACGAAAAAAACCGGTCGCCGACCCGTGTCCGTCCGCTCGTCGTCGTCGTTACGTAGATCCGTTAAAAGACGCACTAACTCTAGGTAAAAAAAAAAGTATTATTCTCAAGCTGGTTGATATACCGCACACGTACGTAAACGTAATTGAGCTATACAATAATTATGATTAGTTTACTTAGTTATCAATATTTATAAAGAGCTAAGATTGTCTGCGTGTTGATATTGTGATCCCAGTGTGATTGGACGAAATGGATTCGAGTTCAAAGAACGTGCTGTGACGACGACGCTCTACTACACGACGATATAATATAATATATAATACGTCGTACGTAAATTATTCGTTCGTACGTTTTAACTAGAAGGTATTAATGTTGAGTACGTGTAATGTCCGGGGGGGAGGGGGCTGAGGGGTGAATAGGTGGATAGGAGGAGTTGCCCTCGTGTCGAATATCTGCGCGAACAGCGTCTTTTCCAAAACGGACGATTACAATATGACTATTTTTCGTTATTATTATTATTATTATATTAGTAGGTAATTAGTTATAGTTATTATTATTTATACGCTAATATTAGAAACGCTCGACAAATCACGTTGATCCTAACACTTATATATCACGTTTTAGATTCCGCGTTTGGGGTAATACGTCTAAATTCGAAAACGACACGCGCGCTAATGATATGTAAATATTTATTCCGCGGCCTATATACGTGTACTGGTTAGGTTTGGTATCACCGTTCGGGGCCGCGTTTAACGGTTTCAACCGCGTATCGTTTTCGTCTTATTATTATACGTTTTTTTTTTTTTGCTCTGTCAAGGGGGCTGGGGTTTTGATATGTTTACGTTTACGTTTAGAACAAGCCACGTGCCGGTAAAATAAAGATAAATATGGCGAAATAGAAGAAGACTGGTGATCGGTCAGCTGCGGCGGCTTCGGCGGACGATGTTAACGTACAGTTGTTGTCGGTCGTCGGCATCAGGTCGGGATAATCTTCGCACGTGGTTTTGGCAGTCGCCTTCAACGCTTCGCCTGCGAACGTACGAAATTCGTAATTCGATTCGATAAACGCGCCGCCGCGTCAATTACCACGCGGTGCCCGTTGTACCGCTGTGTAAAATTGAACGCGCGGATTACCTAAACGTCCGGCCGTTATTTTCCGAACGGGGACGAAAATTTAAACTCACCGATTTTCGGGAAAAACCCGTTCCAAAATTGACACTCGGTCGCCCTGGGTCCGTAACCCACGTCCAATTTGGCCGCGTTCCACACGTGATATATCGGTTTCGATTCGTTATACAACGGCCACTCGACGTCGTCCGAGACGGGTGTTCTAAAATCGATCGCGAATAACATGGTCGTCGTAGACGTAATTTCGAATTGGAAATTAACGCCCCAAGAACGGTCAGTTTCAATTTTTTACGCGGATACGAAAAAGAAAACTCGAATAAAACGCCGGACTCAACGGTAAACGATGTAAATGCGCCGGCAAAAACGAAATTCGAAACCGAATGAAATGGAAAGCGCCTTTGAATGGGAAAAATTTTAACATCGACGAACGATAATATAGCGGAATCGGCCACGCGAGATTAACACGAGGATTCTTAATGACAAAAACCGACCCTCCAGCGTATAAAACCTACGGGACTAATAATCCAATACGCAATAACGCTGTCAACTTACTAATGACGACCGGTCTCGATCTACTACGTAATTTGGACCAAACGAGGAATACACGTGCACTCGCTGGTCACCGTATATATATGGGACATTTCTAGAGAGAAAGGCCTGTATGGAAAAAAAATCAATAGCCGATACGTGTGCCGAAATCGAACGAGAAACGCTATAAAAATTACGCGTCAAAGTTCGCGACAAAGCGACCGTGGTGTTTATAAATGTTTGACGTGTGTACGTTATTTGGATTCGGAAACTTTCGAAAACGTACGCGTCGTAAAAATCGACTCTATATAAATATATATAGAGCTACCGTACACCAAGACGACTCTCTTTATTGTCGTTGTTCGCTACGTTAATCGCACTCGCGCGAGTTCGCTTTCAAATATAAACATTACCGGTATTGGATGGAAACGATATGGAACCGTCATGTTGTAAAAAGCGTCGTTTTAGAAACGCCGAATTTTTGAATACGTTAAAAATGAACGTGGTTCGAACCGTTAAGTTATAAACGGTTATGTTCTACCGAGAATTACCCGACGCGTTTTTGTCAGAAGTCGCTAAAGTCGCGGTTAAACAATTTAGATACGAACGCTTTTTAAATGTTTAAGCGACGACGGTGATCGTTTTACCGAATTATAAGATTGATATTAGGTTGATACAAAACGAAAACACGCCTACGGTTTATTGAAATCGGACGTGGCTAACCGTTTCGGCGCACCGAGAGGAGAATATTCTTTTAATTTGTCCACGAATACCCTCTGGCAATACTTGTCGAGCGAACCGTTGTTACCGCGTGACGTACGATTCTAGGGGGCCGTAATTCGAATAGTAATAACGAATACAACAACGTCCGCCGATTAAATCGTTTCACTTATCCGTGCACCGGTGCGCGACCGCGGAAGAACGACGGGCGCCCGGGATTACTATCGCTTTTTAAACGCCCATCGGCGTGACTGCCGCCAACTAACGATATCGCGACCGCTGTGGCGTATCGGTCGCGATTTCTCCGCTCGATTCGCGAATAACATTTTCGTTCGAAACGGTTTGGTTCCGTTCGCGTCCGCCGTGTTGTTTCGCGTCGCGTGTTTTCGTGTAGCGTCGTCGGTACTGTTCACGAAATAAAGCGTTATTACGTACGGAACGCGCTCGTCGTCTCGGCACGACCGAAGTTCCGAAAATATCGACAACGAAAACCCGAAGTACGCGTACACCGACGGACGAACGTGTTTTCGAAACCGACCGTGTCCCGTAATCGTTAGGCCCGCCCGGGGTTTGAGAGTTTCGACGAGATGGGCGCTAGGCCGTGAAAACCGTCCGTACGGATCACTGGACACGCGGTAATGGGTTTTATCGGTGTCGGACGATCCGCGAGGAAACGCGAACACGACGGGGACACGAGTAGGACATTTGGTCGAAAACCCGATGGCGCAAGAGCGCGTACGGACGCCAACGGTTCCCAGGACGTTTTGGAACAAACCAATATGACGTTAGGTTCTAAAAGCCGACGACAGTTGTCGGCGCTAAAACCCGGCCATACGTAATCGGTTCGCGCCGAATGAGAGTCGTTTTAAAATGACCGTCCCGTACGCGCGTACATATACATATATACACAGACGGACGTTCGTTTACCCGGTCAACGAGAATCTGGTGAACGCTTCCATTATCCGTATGCTCAGGTCTCTCTCCCGGGCGTTGTACGGCATCGACATGTTTAACGGATGGCCGAACACGTACTGCATCTCGTCGCCGTGCAACACGCCCATCCATTCGCCCCACAAATGCGAATCCGTTCTCTGGAAACAACCGGACGGGCGTATTAGTACCGTCGCCATGACCGTTGTTGTTGGTCGCCGACTGGTAACGGACCGGAGCCAAGCGTATTCGTGTTAGCGTAACGAAAACGCGCCGGTCCGCCGCCCCCCTGCGTATGTTCTATCGAAAAACGGGTAAAAGTACTCCGCGCTTGTTTCGACACACGATTCCCGTCGTTTTCGTAACAAATACGAAAAAGCGCTTTTTATCGGACCGACACGAAGCTCCTATGACGCGACCACTCGGACGGGCGTCCCGACCACGCGCTACAGCAGTCGTTGACACTAAACACGTCGGCGCGTTCGAAAATATCGTTGAAATTCTCGCGTTTTCTCACGGCCATCAACTAGTACGTCCGAAAACGCGTCAAAAGTTACTCGTTCATTTCAGCGTCGTTTCGTACACATGTCGTCGTTACCCGATATGCGAAAGGACTCAAAGGTACAGGGGACGTAGAATATTTTTCAAACGAAAACATTCGCCGTTAATAATTACGGGTTTTCGTTTCGTTCGGACGGGTTTCGCGTTTCAATTTTACGTACACGTAATGATTACGTAATCATCGTACTGATTGTATTACGCCCGACGTAAGTTCGAAAAAATGTCGCCATCGAACGAACTTTAGCGCGGTCACCGACGATTTTCGTAATATTATTCGGTCGAGAGCGTATTCGTTAGAAAAATTAGGGCCCGCAGGTTTATTTCTACATACACGAGGACGCCGTAAACTGTAGTGACGGCGCGTCGCTATTTGTGTGCCGTGGCGTACGTTCGAGGCATCGAACGGGGTAATCGTAATAACCGGCGGGTTTCTCCCATACGTCGACGACGACTTACGTGCGTGAAGAAATAGTAGTACACGCGAGCTCCGCGATTCGATACGATGTTGGCAAACAGGTTGGTCGGGCACACGAAAAAGTAATCGGCCACCACGTCGCTCAATTGTTTCTGGTTCGAATACGCGTCGTCCACTTCTTTTTTCTCCCATCCCGAATACTGAAACAACCGTAAATCGTTACCAAAAACCGGGTAACGTAGGGACCGGTGCCGGTTCGTTCGTTTCACGCGTATCATCACGATCGTTGTACACCGTCCCGGAGCCGCGTGATACGACCGGTTTCGCCACGTTTTTCGAAACGAAACGGGGAAACCGCCGCCTGTGTTCTCCGTCTCTATCGATCGACCACCGTGACCCTTTACCGGGAACCGGCCGTTCGTCGAAAAAAGGTTTTATAGATTTTTTCGACGAACGTCGTGGAACCGCGTGAATAACCGCGCTCGTAAACGCGTTTCAATTAAAAACGACGAAACGGTTTTGTCGCGCGCCGTATTCGTTTTTAATTTACGGCGCTCGATACCGCCGTAGTATCGTTTTTACAAAAACGGTACTTGCCGGCAAATTATTATATATTTTACGTAAAAAAAGGAAACCGGAAATCGACCGACCGTCGATATAGCTACGCGACGGTTTCATCGTTACTATTTCCCGTATTATTAAAAATAGCCGTCCACGCGTTTGACGATCGTGTAAGCAATGTAAGCATATCGTATTCGTCGACTTGTACCGGATAGTTCGGGTTAATTGGCGCGTGCCGCGATCGTCGTTCGTCGATCGAGTCGTGGTGGCGGTTAGGTACACATACACGCGCGATTCCGCGCGTCGAATTATACGCAAAACGAGGGACGACCGCGCGAAAACCGCGAGCGAACCGAACACGACCGGGCGAACGGACCAGGTAATATATTCGGTTGATTGACGCGCGTTCGAAATGTTCGAGAGACGTGTAAAGGCGCCGGGCACGCGGTATGGACCACTCGAACGTATTACTATTATGGGCGGTTTACGTGGATGGCGACCTTCACGGAAACGACGCGCTCGGAATACGTTTTACGGTTCAATTTGGCCGAATTATTAATCACGCGCAATTCGTATTACGTTACCCGGGATAACAACGGCCCGGTGGTCAGGAGGGCGACGATTTCGTCCGTTCGTTTCGGGCCGCTTCGTTTTCGTTATTCCGCGCCGTGTCGCCGGAAACGCTCGATTCTGTACGCGCCCGCCCATATCGAATGGCGTTTGTTGATCGGCCAACGTATCCGAATGTATTCAACGGCGTTTCGAGAACCGTCTCTCCGCGTACATACGCGGAAATTGACGACGCCGAACGAACCCGCGCATAGACGCTAACAGCCGCGTACTCGCCCGATACGACGTAGAATGAACACGCGCGCACGTATTGCACGGCCACGAGTCTTTGACCCTCGCCAACCATACCCTAGGTGTACCAACAACATCTCCGTGAATTTCTCCCGCCACTCGTCCGCCCGCACCGGCTCTTTATTTTCCGGTCTCCACCAACTCGTCCTATCCACGTCCATTCCCATTATCACTCGGCCCCGGCTTCTTTCACGTGCCCTCCCCTCCTCACCCCACCACCACCACTCCGGAACCCGTCACGGCCTATATGGTGTTTTTACTACACGCCATTATAGCGAGTGACGCGCGAACGAATATAGGTCGTCCGAACGTTCAACCAGAGTTTCTTTCTGAAGCAAACACTCGAAAGGAAACGAAACGAAAACACCGGGGCGTGCGCGTTTCCAAAATGTACGCGGAAAACGCGTGTTTTTTTCATTCGGTTTGGCGCGCGTGTTTCACCGTCCGCCATCGTACCGAGGAATTGCAGCGGAGCGATCCGCGTTAAAATATTCACGTTTCGGTTATTAAACGCGCGCGCGATTGAATTTGTTTCTCTCGAAACTTCGTGCCCCAATGACGCTTTTACATAAATAATACCGCGACTTCCTCCCCTCCTCACGGCCCTTTTACCGTCGACGATTTCCCGATAGAATATTCATAATACCTACGCGTATATATATATATAACGTGCATCTGACGTCGTGCGTATAAAACGCGCGTGCGCGCCCAATCGCGTTATTTATTTATTACCGCGCGATAATAGATATACCCTTATATATATATAATATACGCGTTTTTAGCGCGTAACTCGCCTGATATATAATGGCGTCTCTTTCCAGCTGCGTCCTGTCTTTGAATATCACGTTGACGATTTGCACGAATTTCTCCCGGGTCAACGCCGTGGCCACGGTCCGGTCGAAGAAGTCGACGAAATCGTATAACAGAAAGTACGTACCTGCGAACAAACGGCCGCGACAATTATCGTAACGCGCCGACAAAACTCCCGGGGCCTATACGACGGTCGGTGTTAACGCGCCGGTATCGTTTGGTCGGTTTGGTACCGCCGCTTACCGGTATATCGTTCAAACATATCGTACGGGCGAAAATCGAACTACACGCGGTAGTCCGTTGTCCTTTAAACGTTTCGAATCCGCGGCGTAATTGCGCACACATACACAGTTCGGGTCGACCTACACACGTACGTACGCGTACACGAAGTACTACGTGAAATTCCCGGGCCCGTGACGGCTCCGTATCAAAGAAGAATCCGCGACGGCAAAAGGGCCGCGAGCTGAATAGAACGTCGTTCGGCGGGCCGGGTACCGTGATCAATATATGACGACCGCGTGCGAGGTTGATGAGTGGCCCGCCGCTTCTTCGTCGGGCCTTCCTCGTCTATTTTAACGAGTGCCTTCGTAAATATAATAAACGTCGCGTCGCGTAACACCGTGTGCGGTGTCCACTCGGCGAGTCCGCTACATTACCGTCGCAACGGACGGACGTGGCCCGCCTGATTGGCGCGCGTGAAAGTCGCGATTACGCGCACACGGCCGGACGGTATCGAACGACGCCGTCCCGTTCGAATACGCGCCGAAACGGTGAAAAATCCGTTGGAATACGACGAACGTCCCGGTGACAATCGGCGGTGATTTGTACGCACGGGTCTCGGCGGCGATATCGATCGAGATTATCGGTTTCGCGCGAATCGGTCGGCACAGATCGATACTTAGCGCGCGCGTTTTCGTTTTTCTTTCGTCCAACTCGTAAATTGGGTGACGGGTTTTCGTTTCCAAACCCGGCGTATCCACTACGTACGGACTACCTACCTACCATAAGCGTATATAATGAAAGTTGAATTGGCGTCGAATTACAATCACTGTACAATGTGCTGTAGACCGAACAATAAGACGATTCTATATAATTTTGCGTTTCCGCGATCGTCGTTTTAACTTTTAACCCAATGTTCTTTTAGGTTCGCTTCTAATTTTCGAAGTTTAAAAGATAAATACGAGCGACTTACAATCGCTTCGGAGTTATTTTTTCGCGTTCGTTTAATTTTAACCAGTTGGCTAACCTCGATTATGATCATACACGAGACTGAAAAAATTGTGGTTCGCCCGTATATTACGGATTGTATTCGCGGTAAGACGTTAGATCGAAACTATTATGTTTCAAAAATACGCGACTCCGCGTATACAATTTTATTACGTACGAAGGAAATTCGCATCGCGGTTATTATCGAAATAAGAGTAGTCGTTGTTATTACAAAAAAAGGAAACAATCGACGGGCGTGACTCGCGTTATACGAAAAAAAAAATTATAATTTTTACTTTTTTTTTGTAACTTTTCCCGATCGTTTCTCGTCTATATTACTTAATACGTCACGAACGAAACTAAAACGCGATCGCGGTTTCCCGGAAAAACTATCGCGGGCATATCGAAGGATTCGTGTATAAAAATTACGCGACTTTTTACGGCATTCGATTAGAGCGGTTCGTCGAAACGGTTAGTACGATCGTTCGAATTTCTGCAAAAGTACCGGATGCTTGCCCGATGGTCGTAATCGTAATAGTATTCGATAGCTAAAAAAAATGGTCGAAGGGCGTAACGCCCGTTAAATACGGTCACGTACGGCCTTTTTTTAAATCCGTACGTACGTACAAATACGCGATCGTCGTCCGTCAACGGTAAACGCGTTTGAGCGGACGTCCAAACGAATATGTCAATCGCGTGCACGCTGACGCGATAATTATAAATCGCTTCCGCGGTCGGACGTAACAACGGCGCGGCGATCGTCGTTGAACATCGGGCGACGGGTTTACCCGCGTTTATCACGCGCTCGAATCGAACGGGCGTTTGCCGACGGGATTTACCGTATTCGTACTTTGGACGGCCACCGATCGAAACGAACGCGGGAGTTCTATTTGATTTACGTCCGTATCCGACGCGCGTTAAGTAAATAATCGCGAGAGGGGAAATTCCGTCGTGCCGTTTACATGTGGCTTCTAGAGGCGAACAACGGTTTTTATTGGTTCAGTAATAAAGCGGGAATTTAAGACGAACAATTTAGCGGGCGTTTCTGTATTACTCGAGTATATTTGTTCGAGACGTGCTTGTTATGTTTGCGCCGACAACGTCGAGCACGTCGCGTCGCCGTATTTAACGTTGTTTCGGTATTGCGGACGTAACGTCGTCGAATACAACGATCGCGTGGACGACAACCGCAGTAACGAAGTGTATATTGTTATTTACGCGCGAATGTGAATCGTTCGCGACGAAACACGACCCGTCACGGTCGAAACGACCGCGCGTATACACGTACGCTACGGCGAGCAGCCGGGAGAGCGTAAATCGTATTTGAAAAAAAGACGACGACGGACGGTAAAATTAACTCGACCGAATAGACTCGTTTTCAATAGGGACGAAACGAAATCGTACCGACGACGAAGCAACGAAACGCTTGATAAACGTTTGTGAAAACGCGTACGTAAGCGAGTAGACCGTGTAGCTTTCGGTCGCTGAGCACGGCAGTTTTTCTACGGCCCGTCGCTACTACACTGCCGGTGTATGCTGAAGTGTTCTCGAGTTATTGACCGAAAGGGGGAACGGAGCCTTTTCCATTTCGCCAGCGTATTAACTACAGTCCTTGAACGAAACTGGAACGGTCGAGTTTTACAGCGCGTTACGTCGAGAACTACACGCAGATACGAGGTAAAATCAGTGGAACCGTCGTGGACGACTTCGAAACGGCGGGGACAAGAATCTCTCGATAATAACGTACGGTTTTTCGGGCGATATATATATATATATATATGTCGTTTTATCGTACGCGAGTTGGACGTAATTTCGTAATTCATTCGGCTGTCCGTGCGTGTCGATGACGATTTAACGCCGCGAACACGAATTCCGTGTGTACGATTTCCGAACGAATTTAACGCGTCTTTTTTAACCCGTTAATTATCCACTTTGGTCGACGACCTACACTGGGTACGCGCCCTCCCGTTGCTACCGACCAACGGCTAATTGTGGCGCCGAATTTTAACGTTACGGGCAACGGTACCCACGCCTGAGCGGGGTACGTTGTAGTACGGGCTAATATTCGTCGGATTTGTTTCGTTTTCTCGGGTTACCGATTTCGCGTTATCGTTATTAGCCACGCGCCGGTCCCGTCGGTCCGATACATCGAATAATCGAACACGAATTGAAACGACGTAAACGACGGATAAAACGTTCGCGGACTTGTCTAATTGGCGCGGTCCGTATTGGCGATTCCACGGAAATGCGACCGTGCACGCAGCCCGAGCAAACGACCGTCCGAAACTGGCGTCTAATAAAATACGGGAAATACGTTTCCGTTTACGGTGACGATAATTTGTGTTCGAAATAACCCCCGTCGTTCAAGGCTCGTTGGAACGAGTGTACTTTCCGCTTGTAAAATCGACGAACATTACGACCCAGCGCGCGCAATACACCTTAGGCATTCTGTACGGCGTTCGAATTTTCCACTTTGTCCGTAACGTACGCACATGTTTGTAGAAACCGGTGTCTCGTGATAATTACGAAAAATACGTTATACACGATAAACGTAAAAATAATAACTACCGAGATTCGTGAATACTTCGTGTACGCGCGCGCTCGCACACGGATACCGCCGAATGGACGGAGCGATTGGTGGTGAGAAGGGTAGGGAGGGACAAGCACTCGTGACAAACCGAGAGATGACGAATGAGATTTTTTTCGAAGACCCAAACAGAGTAACGTAAAAATGTGTACGGAACACACAAACACACGCATACATTACACGTATATAAAAAAGTGTCGGCGTGCGCGAGTGTGTGTGTGTGTGTGTGTGTGTGTGTGTGTGTATACAAAGTGTAAAGGAAATAAAATTAACTAGGTCGCAGAAATGGATGTTGTCGTGACACATTCATATACGCATTTACCAAACGCCCATACAATCACTCATATCTACGTCCGTCTCGACAAAAACCATAATACACGATTTTTCAACGAGTTCTTATATATATATATATACGTAATATACGACGTTTAAAAAAATTCACCGACACACCGTTATTTATGTCGTTGATTTTACGTGATAGGAAAACTTGTTTGGCAGTGGTACAATATTTAAAGTAATAAAGATTTCCGAAATTGTGGCGATTAAATAAATATTATCGTGTTTCTTCGAATTTCGATATTACACACGGACGATATACATTGACGGACGTTAGTTGCACGCACGTTTCATTTTAGAAACGGCTCTAAGGATTTTCACGAATTTACCGTTTTCGACGAATAAAATCGAATTAACTCAATCTCGACTCCGGGGAAGCTCGTTTAAGAAATGTAGTAGGACAAAAACGGATATATATATATATATATATATATTTGTTTTATATGACGTTTAATTCAATGGGGCGGTGTTAAAGATTTGGACGAACAGAAATTTTCGGAAACGATAAAAAAATTCAATTCGGTTTCAAAATCGGTACGAATAATTTAAGGACGATATTGTGGGTTCCCGAAACGCAAAACCCGGCTGGCCGTTACGCACGTATATACGAAAACCGTATACAGAGTCGCGTTTATACCGAAAATTGTCACAAGTTCGATTTTACGAAGAAAAATTAAGTAAATCCCGCGAGATCGTCGATTTTAAGATTTTTCGTTTTATTTTTTCGAAACGGCGGTAAAACGAAACGATGACGTTCGGGCGTATATATATATAAGTATATAAGAGAGGTGGCCGTTACACGGACAAAACCGATTGACGTTAAGTATCTACTACCGGCGAAAATCCACTTTCGTATACAAAAATAGTAACCGCCCGCCATTAACGTTGCATGAACGCGGGACGTGACGTGTAATTGAAAAATCTAACGCTTTCGGACGTGACACGTGAATCGGGATTTATCGTAGGACGTCCGTTATTATATCGACGCGGCCGCCATATTGGTACGTATTATATTCGTACACGTTGGGGCGATAGTTCGTCGGATGAGCGTATTAAATTTGAGGATTTGTAGTGTTCCGTGACGATTCGACGACGGAAAGGCGAAAAATAGCGAACTTACAAACGCCGCCTATGGCCGTTACGTTGGACGTTGTTTGGTACTTTATTGTACACCGTATAGCTATCGGCGGTTGTACGCGTGTATTTTTGCGTATTCGGCCTAAATAAACGGTTTTTGGCCAGCGTGCATATACGCTGTCTGCGAATTACGAAACGTATACCGTTTCGATTCGCGGCCCGTGTGTATTGATTCAGCGTTAAAAACCGACGCCGTCAGCGTAAATAAAGCGATCGCGCGAAGGTTACGGGCAGATCGCAATATGATCGAACGTCGTCGGTTAACTCCAAAATATGAACGCGACGGGGCCGACGTACAATTTCGTAACGCCAATGGTAGTTGGAGGAGGGGACGGTTACCGTTTTTTACGAACGAAAAAAAAATAGAGCGGAATTTCGAACGCGGCGAGAAATTATGAATTAAGTCCCTTTTTACGAGTATACGTAATTTCATTAGCCTCCCCCCGGGGGGGGGGTTGTCCAATGTCGTCCATTTCGTATACGCGTCGTACGAAACCGGACCGTTCCTAATTCTCGTTATAATAATTTACGGTTTGAAAATTTATGTGTAGCATTCCGTAGGGGTACGCACAAACGAGGGGACACGTTCGTAACATTTTTTTAGAGCGAAAAGGTATTTATCACGACGGATCGTCGTATTGATTTCGTGTAGCGTTCAGTGGCAGTCGTTCGGGGTTTTTGTGTATCGTCGACGATTTTCGCCTAAACTGTTACGTCACCGAGTTTTACGGTTCACGTTTGTGTACCTATTTCGTTGAGACGAAACGACTGACAACGGTGAAAACCCGAAAACCAATTTAGTGGGGATTTTTGTTCCGCCAATAAACGCAACCCGCGGCCGGTAAATATATTTTAGCGACGCGTCAATATTATTAATTACGTGGAAACGGTGATTTTCGGACGAAAAGGGGATCGCGCGTTCGCGTATTCGGGCCACGTTCCGAACGGATTTTCGCCGAATTATTTCCACGAGATACCGTACGGACATTTTGGCCGGAAAAACGCTTCATCTCGTGCGGAGTACACGCGTTTTCCGTGAACACGACGTTAGGCGAAAATGCGCTCTCAAAACGAATATGGAAAACGATAAACGAGGGGGAAAAAACGACGGGTATTTTTAAGACGAACAATTTTTCGTCGTTTCGGAGAGGTGGAAGTAAACGTTTTCAGAAAAACGGCGACGATATTTTAACGTCCTATATTTATACTATTATTCGCGCGCGCGGTTTTTTTTTTCGTTATATACGCACGCACACATTCGTCGTAATAGCTGTAGTAAAGTTTCCATTTGTGAAACACGAACGGGTCCACTTGAACGCGCGAATACGAGGGATTTGTTTCAACAACGTTTTGTATAAAACGTACCTAAGTACACGCATATACATACGTACGTATATATTCCTTCTGTTTTTGTTTTTTATTGCACTTTTGACCTGATTCTCTCGTACGCGGCCAACACGCGACGCACATTATCGACTCGCTGGAACGACCCGGGCTGCAGATGTACACACCAGGCGTTCGCCTCTCTCCGGAAAGCTAAAACACGATTTTCACCGTGGCCGCCGGTTTCCCCGTGCCGGCCCGCATATTCGACGATTCTCGTCAATCCGTTTCCGTTTGCTCGGCCGTTTATTATTGTTATAATTACGATTCTACGTTTACGGAGCAATCAATTCGCCGCCGTTAGGGGCGGTCATACAGGCGAACCAAGCGGTAAAGAACGTAATCGAATCGCGTTGAATACGAAAACAAACGGCCGTTCGAAATATACGATACGGAGGTGGACGGCGAATTATTCGAAACGCGGCGGCCGTTTTCGTTATTCGCGATAATTTATTATTGAAATTCGTGAAAAAAAACCGCTACTAAAATATGTATATATATATAAGCGTATTTTATTTATTCGATAAACTGTTGACGTTTTAAATAATTCGCCGTGGGCTTCTAATTTAAAATCACTAATTTGAAAGTCAACTACGTCAACCGTAAACGTACAATATTCTTTTGAAATATACGTGCACCCGCGTATAATCACTCATATATTAACTGTTTGACTTACGTAACGTAACCGGCTCGAAAATGAAATTATTAATCGATCGGTTATTATTAATTGACGGCTCGAGTTATATAGTTTAATCGTCCTCGATATAATTAAAATATATATTCGTGTTTGGATACAAACCGAATATACCGGGCGACGATATCGGACCGCGTAAACCACAGAACAAAAAAACAATTCGTAATTTCGTCGTTCGGATTACGCGGTATAATTGCGTAACATCGGGCGGTGGTTTCGATTCGTTCGTTGAAAATAATTATCGTTTTAATAAGACTCGTCGACAGACGACCCAGTTCGAATTCCATATAGTATTTCGTTCGCGAGTAGTGGTTGAAGATTATTCCGTTTCGATGACACTTTGGTCGACTAATAAAACGACGTATTAAGTATACGGTTTTACACGTAAAAGTTTTTTATTTTCGGTACACTTGAAGCGATACAGCCGAATGAGTATACACTGTAAGCGCGAAAAATACGGATTTAATAGAAAACGACATTCGTCTTATTTTCTTTTCGTCAAGCGTATTCGACATAGCTCGCGTACATTTTCCGGTTCCCGAATAACCGCAAATATTACATATTATTCCGAATTTTCGGTACGAACGAATTGAAACCGTCGCTAACGAAATCGTAGTAATCATCCCAATTAGGCGTATTGTCAACCGTTAATTTGTTATCAGTTTTTAATTTTGTAACGTACTTTACTCATATAATATAAATAGTTTAACTTTCGTAAAAAGTTAAAAACGCTTTCGGTACGTATAATTTAATAACGCACGTACATACGGGTACGTAAAAAAATAATTTTTTTCTATTAAAACGAAAAACGCGTGGTGATTACCTCTCTATAAATATAATTTACTTTGACCGGTAAAGCAGTTTGTCTTAAAAAACTTTACACTATAAAAAGCTTACAGAAGTTATCGAGGGAACGTTTTCACATTTTTGCGAAACAAAAACTTTAAGACAGCCCGCCAAGTTTTTGTGCGGTTCGGAAAATGAAAATAACTTTTTAGACAAAAAATAAATCCGAATTTTCAATTCCGAGTTACCGCACCCGGTTTGAATGTATAAACGAGGCGGCGAATATTCGTGAGGGGGGGAAATGTAAATTATTGCGTACCTACTCTAATTTTGAATCCGGAAAGGTGAAAAAACTAAAGCTTATCGCATGAATAAACATTTATGATTACGTGGTCAAATATTTTTTCAACGCCATCCCGAAAATAATTTATAATTTCAATTCTATTCGTTTGGATTCGTTCAAATTATACAATTATATTAATTATTCGAATTCCGTCGGAATGCAAATCGGTTAATTTATTCGTATCATTAGCCACGGAAAGTCTTTTTAGTCGCGTTCACGTTGGCCGAGTGATTATTACCGTTGTACCGAACGTATAGGTCAAGAGAATAATATTTTCAAAAATTATAAATATTCCAAAAAAAAAATCATATAAAAATTATACGAATCTTGTCGCGTAATAGACACGACGAGTTCGAAAATTTTAAATTTTTTTTTCGTTCGTATTCCGACCTTCTAAAACTTTTGCGAACGATATTCGAAAGTCGATAAATTCGAAAATTTACAAAAATAATGAATCGAAATCAATCATGTTGTCGTCGCTCAAAATGTTTTTGGAAATTGTCGAATAATCGCGAATCGAAGGTCATGTACGCTTAAACGACGGAAACAAGGCATTTTAAGTAGTCACGGGAATAATACTGATCGACACATTATCAAATAGCTGGGAAATAATTCTCCCGGTACGTTTCATTTAGAAATTCGAAATCGAGGTAGGTATAAGTAAGTGGAACGTATGGGCAAGAATATTTTTAGGATCGTAACGAAACGTAAATTAGAAAATTGTAAACAAAATATTTTCGTTCCCGACGAATAATCGTTAAGTTTTAAGATTAACGACAAATATGTAAATAACTTTTATTTTAACCTATATTTGTTAATACGCGCTTTATTTATATCTGTAATATTTTAAAGAGCTGGAATTTTAATTTCGAATATAAATAATTATCGAGATATTCGCAAAATGGACGATTTAATTAATTATTTACCTTTTCGTAGTTTTATTTGTATAGTTTCTTTAATATATTTACGTGAGTTTCGTTTTTTCGTTGTAGTCTTTTTTACGAGAATTTAATTTTCGAGCATTTTTAAATATTTAATTCGAATTTTTTTGCGTATTATCCAATAATTCTCCGGTACGCTTCGTTTAGAAATTCAAAATCGAGATAGGTATAAGTAAGTGGAACGTACGAGCATAAATATTTTTATGATTGTAACGAGACGTAAATTTATTTCTATCGTTTATTAGAAATACGTAAACAAGTCATTTTCGTTCCCCACGAATAATCGTAAACTTTTAAGAATAAAGACGAATAAATAACTTTTATTTTAACCTATAATAACTGAATTCGAAGGCATATTTTCCGCGTACTTACTCCATGTACTACTCAATAGAATATTGTCAGAATTGTAAACAATTTTCCACGCGTTTATTTCGCGTACTTCTCTCGACGGAATATCGTCAATTGTGTAAAAATTCCGTCAAAGTATCCCTGAAGTATTTTTACATTAGCGCCAGTGTACGGTAACCGCGATCCGAGCGAACCCGTTGCAGACGGCTATAGCAGAATTGCCTATCCGAAGTGCCGCGTGAATATCGATCGAGCCGCGGATTACTTCTAACCGTTATCGAACGTTGGGCAAAAGAAACGAAAAGAAACGGAATCACCACAACGTAATAAAACGAAAGTCTTCGGCCGGGGGAAAATGCGTATACGTGTTTTCGTTTTTTTTCCTTTTTTGGAAAATTAAGGGACCGAACCGAAAATTTTCCAATCCCGACCGCGTGTAAAATATTACGTATGTATGACGAAATCGTAATCACAAAGAACAAGAAAAGCGTAACTCAAAGGACGAAAAATACGGCCACGTTAGTAAATAATATCGTGCCTGTTTACACGTGACTAAAAAACGTCTTTTTGAGATATTATACGATGTTATGTAACTGTAAATAAGTTTTTCGCGACATTTTCTTTCAAAAATTATACTTTTATATACTATGGACAAATAAGTTTACTTTTTAGCTAACATAACAAAGATCTAATTTTCGACCCGCCCCCTAAATCAATTTTCATAATCCCAAGTTCTAAACGAGGTGAAAAATGTAACGTTTTCACGTGTTTTTCCTTTTCGTGTGGTCTACGAACGCTTTTTTTTGTGCGTAGAAGAATTGTTGGGACGATTATGACACGTTCCGATAGGAAATAGCGTCCGGTCGATACTTTATTTGGCGCATTGTCCCAAGTTTCCGAGTAGTTTTTTTAAGCGTAATTGAAAATAACGAAAAACAACGCGAAAATCATCAGCCCGATTGATAAAATTTTCGACGCGTCCGATTTGACTTGGAGACGCGACACGTTTTCGTATTTCAAATTTTAAAATGTAACGCAAACTCGGACGCGTTTATATGTTAACAATTATTTATTAACGTATTAGGAACTTGTAACGTAGCTCAGAATTGTTTTCGAATACGCGATTGTTTCCAAATTTAAAACGATAATAACTACATAACTCTTAATCGACGCAGGTAATCGACACCTATATAATACGCGTGGCTCGTTACCATTTTTCCGTCTTAATCGAGTCGAGTGTGTGCGCGTGTGTTTTATACGATCAACAAAAAAAAAAAAAACCAAAAAATGAAACTCACCTTCGTTCAGATTGCTACCGATGAGTATGTCGATGTCCGAGAAGTTCGCTTTTGTCAACATGTCCAGAGGGTGTTCGGGTAAGAAAACACCGTCCACGGTGGGCGCGGACGGGAATCCCAAAATACCGGAATAGCTGTTCCACTGTTTTTTGGATATCGTGCTCGCGTCCACGGACCGCATGCACGACATGGTGCCGATGGGGTTGTTCGCCAACGCCGACGAGTTGCACTTACAGTCGTCCAATAGTTTTTTCGCTATGTCTACCGCCCGTTCGCCGGACATGTAGCTCCAGGGCGCGTTCACCGTGCCGGACTGTATGATGCCGCGCCGCACTAGGCCTTTGGTCACCGGCGAAATGAGATGCACGCTTACCTGAATCCGTCGGTTGCGTTATCGTTATTTGTTATTTTAAACAACAATTACAATCGCCCCGTTACGATCGCGGATGATGGGGGAGAGGAGGAGACGGGGCTTATTTAAGACGAACGCGAAATAAAAAATTCGGAAAAATAATCGACGATTTTGGTTTTTTTTTAATCGTTACAGGCTTTGGCGTCCGAAAGTTGAACCCGCGAGCGGATATTTGATGTGCCGGTGTATAATTCGAAAAGCAAATATCATCTAGGCTAGGACCACGTAGCCACGAATTAAACGAAACAAAAAACGCTTTTGATAAGCGCGCTCTAAACAGGAAAAACGCGCTAAATCCTAACGTTATTTCAGGAATTTCACTTTTAACGTACATTTTTTAAAAAAATGGCGCGTAGGCGATTAAAAATCATAAAACGGACGGAATCGAATATTGCGAACGTAAAGAAATATAGAAAAAAAATCGTGTGAATTCCGTTAATTTTGTAACAGCTATAAAAAGCCTGTGTGAAATGCCTGTCACCGGGAGATAAAAATCAAAAAGGGCCTAAAAATCGAAAACGCGGAACAAATTGTTGGAGATTATGGGCTAAAATCGTATTATTATTTAGACAGGTCGTCAACGTGTCC
>JAIPRN010003644.1:0-20000 GCA_025469175.1 Geopemphigus sp. TES_GeoC_2020 | reverse complement strand
TATTATATATATATATATATATATATATATATATATATATATATATATACGCCTTTATATGACAACAAAAATAAATAAACATATTATTTATAACCGTTGTAGGTGTAGATTCTATACGTTGAAAAATATTTACTTAGACGAATAATTTCGAGTGTTAAACAGATACGTAAAATGTTATAGTGCATATAAAAAAGCAAAATAGGTAAAAATGTCGAATATAAATAAAACAATTTTGTTCACGTTGACCTTGAACGTACCATTATGTCCAAAAATAAATTAAGTCTTTCCATATTTGCGTTTAAATATATATTTTTTATTTCGGCGTATCAGTATTTGTTATTGATCTCGATATGGTCTATGGTAAACGATTGTACTAATTACGCTAAAGTTAACGCGTTAAATAAATAATCTTCGGGCGTTCCGTTGAGCCACTATATCCAACGATCGAATAATCTCGACATTTTCGGGGGCGTTGTCGGAATTTTATTTGGGACTAAGCCTACAGATATTTCGCTATCGCGTAAGCGAAAGAAAAAATGTTAAAAATGTCCCGATCTATAGGCGAATGTCCGACGGGAGTATCTACATTTTGCATAAAGTACGTGCTTCAAATAGTAACACGCGTCGTTTAGAATTTAATCATTGCTCCAGTAGTAGGCCGGGGCTTTGTTGGACCATAGACATTTTCCTCTAGTTTTCCAGCTTAATATATTCGTTTCAAATTATTTAAAGTCAAACGTGTTGAATAGGACATTTAACGAACACGCTATTATTAATTAGTACTATTTAAGAAAAATTCGTAGTACTTACAGTGTTCCAAATTGGCGAATACAATTGACTCATTTTCAAACGAATTACAGAAATTGGTCGAATTTCGTCGATAATTTGGTAACGTATGTCGATGGGTAGTGATCTAATTTAATCGTTTATTTAAAATGATCTTTGATAAATTCCTAGAAGGTTTTACGAATTTCGTGTAGCTATTTAAAATCACGAACGCTAGTCGCGCATAATTGTTTAGAAATCTCTAAAAATTGCAACGAACATGATAGCGTAAAAGTCGTAGACGGACACAGTGTGCACATGTAAGTTACCACGACGAAAATATTCAGATATTCTTTCGCGTGGGAGTGCTCGTCTACTTCGACTGGACGCGCAAAACATTTTCCCAACAATCGAACGTGTGACAAAGCAGTTTTGGATATTTGTCAATTTTAAACGTCGGAATAGATAAACCGTTTTACGGCGTAATTATTCGCGTATTCGTTTCTGTTTTTCCTTCAATCAATTTAGCGAATTCAATCAGTTTGTATAATCTACAGCTAAATGATATATTTGTGAAACGATAAATATTAAGTTTCTAAGTCGGTAACCAATCGAAATATTTATATATATATATATATTACGCGGAATGAAAAAAACGAACGATTTGGTTTTTTTAGACACGAATAATCGTCAGTTACACGCGTCATATGGTTTATCATATAGTTTTCTGTGCCGCCGCCGGTCGGAATTTTCGAAATATTAAACGCATCGCCGTCACGTTGCATTATTTCGTGGCCCGTACGGGAGGGACGACGCTATAGATTTCGTGAACCAACAGCTGAGTAGTAGTGCGCCGGTGCGGATTTCGTCCCTACACTCTCTTATCCTCTGTACACCCGAATATAATCCACAAAGCACCATCCCCTTTGCGCACACACGCGGCACGCGCACGTTCCTCAGCGGCGGCGACGACCGTACATAATATTATTTCACTTGCGACCCGGCCGGATACGCGGCCATTCGTCATGTACGTGACTTCCCTCCGGCCGGATGATACCGTCCCTCAACTACCACTACCCTGTCCCCGTCAATCGTACGTAAATAAATAGCGGCAAATCCTAGTTTGTTCCCGAGAATATGACGGCGGCCCAACGAGAAGATATACGATAATATATAATACTCGTAAACGCGAGTGCGTGTGTGTAGCCACTACGCAATAGACGTAGTCGGCGTCATGGGGTTCTAAACGCGAAATTTAATTTCCATAAGTCACATTCATTCCTCTTTGCCATCGTGTATATATATATATATATATTACTGTATAAAAATTTTAGGGTGTCCTTGAGGGACATCACTTCCTTTCAGCCGAACGAATTCTCAATGCGTAGATGGAAAAATACGTCCTCATTTCCCTTTCAAGTTCCGATATTCGATACCCACGCGATTTTATCGACGATTGTAATAAAATCAAATTATCGCTGGCGTATACCCACCCCCCCCTTGAATATAAGAATAATGGCGGGGAAGAAGTTAAAAAAAATTGCTACGTTTAATTTACGGTGATTCGTTCGTCGTATAATCGACATAACGAACTGAAAAAAAAGTGATGAAATATTTACGAAATCGTTGAAAATTGACTGTAGATACGGAACGCATTTGTATCGAACTATATGTAAAATGAACGTAAAAAACAAACGTCCTAGCGCTGCACCTATAAGATATCAACTCGTGGCGCCTTTCGTTCCGTATATTGTTATTCCCTTGTATTTTATTAATTGTCATCAATCTTATCCGAACGAAATTAATTTCGGAGTAAAACGTTTCTGGTTCATCAATTAATTAAAATTATATTCGACCTGTATAGTTAATACGGATTCGAAATTCGGATTGTTATTGTGTTCGTTAATTGGAAAGGATAAACGTAATAACGATTTCCGCAATTTACGTATTCTATACGATCGTTCGAATTTCGTTCGTACGTTGTAAAATATGGATGTAATAGCAAATATGACGACATTTACGAATTCGCGTGATCTGATATTTCATTACTAATCATTTAAACGAATAAAAACGTTTACGATACTTGCCTATAGAAAACGAAAGTACTCGTTTCATTATTATTACTATAATCCAAATATCGAACATATTCCGCGTATATAATTTATAATAAACGTTCAAGTACGTAACCGTCTTTAATTACGAACGTTTTAAAAATAATTATGCAAACGGAAAATTGCGATTCGTGACTACTCACCTTACCAAGCGTGTGTGTGTGTGTGTGTGTGTGTGTGTGTAGTGCGCGCATTAGTGATACATAATCGCGTTTAGAAAGATTTTTCGTCATATACAAAACATCTTTTGAGAAAGACCATTTTCGACGTAGTTATAATAATTTTTAACGTTATTATTATTATTATTATTATTATTGTTGTTGTTGTTTTTGAAGCCAAAAATACGTAGAAAGATATTACCAATATTAGGAAATACGGTATGTTTTAAAAGGAGTAAATTACTACTCGCCTTTCTAGAATTGTTTTCGCAACTACTGGAATAGAGCTTATTTCGTCGTAAACAAGTAATATGTCAGATAAGTTTATTAGGATTGAATCCGGCCATCAACGGCTCAATTTTGAACCCAATAAAGCGTGGAACGAATGGATTATTTTGCTAACCATCTAGTTGACGGTGCCCCTTATCTTTCGTATGTTTTGGGCATATTTTTTAGTGTAGTATCCGATAATAGAACGCGCAATGTATTTACAGCTTATACGATAAATTGTACAAGATTGACCACGTACGGAATTTCTGCGTTTAATCTCTAATGCCGAAATTGCATTTCATAACTTCGTAATTTCGATAAAACGAAAAAAAGAAAGAAAAAACGCGAAAAATCGTAAGTCGAAGATAAATTACGGTCGATCGTTTAATGCGCACCGGAGTATTATTGTAGGAGACGTTTCGGGTTTTTTTTTTTAAATTTCAAAGTAGCTTAACTCTACGCTGTTTTATAAATAATTAAACGGTTTAAACTGACTATGCGTCGATAATATTTAAACCCTCGGTTTTTACTCAGATCTTTATTCGAAAAAATCGAAAACGTGTTTTTTAAGTTTCAGTGGTCTACACGGACTTTGTCATTTGGACTAATGGAAATATTTGAAAATAAACGTGTTTGAAATTGATTTGTATCAGAAACTCTCGTACAAAGATATTTTTTATTCGAATTTCGAATATATGTATATATACATTATACAACGAACATTCGTAATACGATAAAAGTATAAAACAAAATATTCATTAATGTCGGTGGGTCCGTCGGACTTAATCTAAATCCAGTCCCATCTAGTAGCCTGTAAGTATACCCTAAGTGCGTTTTATTATTATTATTATTATTATTATTACGGTTTTAGTATTATTATTATTGTTGTTCTTTTCGGTTCCCCTTAAATACGAGCACATTCTTCGTGTAAACCGATAGCAGTCACCCATCGCCGTTAAAATGACCGTAACTCGTCATCGCCAAAACGTACGGACGGCGACGCGTTGGGGTGCGACCCGTCTTGCTTTCACAATACGAAACAACGCGTCCAAGGGACAGATCCCAAACTTACAGGATCAGCTTACACGAGGTCCCCCAATGATGATACTCGTCATGCGTACTGTGTCGAAAAACGATAGATATTTATATTTATTTAAGAACGTCCGATGTTCGCTTAAGATAAAAAGGTTTTATTTTCTACGCACGAATACGCATTCTCACTATTTGTGTTTTCGACGTTTTAAAGTAATTCTGCGTAATTTCCCGTTAAACGTATCCCAACGATGAATGTTTTCAATCGACAACGATGTAAAAACTGTTAGATTTATTCGAAAATAATAAATTGTTTCCACGATAATTTGATAGTATACAATACATAGGTAACCTTGATAACGTTCAATTTTGGACTGTTTGAAAGAGTATTCAAACGAGGTTACACATCCATAAGGCATATCCAGGAAGCGGGAGTACTCAATTTTTGACAAAAAAACAATCGGAGGAGAATGTTGACGAACCACCTCTAATTTTATTTTATTTCCTCTGATTTGGGGAAGATTCTCATCTTTTCACCTTCCAGAAAACTGACACAGGTGGAAACACTTTTTTAACCGATAAAAAGGCGAATCCAGAGGTTTTAAAACGGACTCGGCGTCAAAAAGTTTGTGCCACGATATACAAACTAAATCGAACGGGGAGACGACTATGTGGACAAATAAGTAACAACAATACCAACAATATCCTATAATTTTTTTTATAAAATTTTTTTTAAAAAATACGAAAATTTAGTATTTTTACTTCCTTGATATACTTTGAAAAAAATTACATTATTTTATACCTCGTAAATAATCACGTATTCAATTAATTTATAAGTATTATTATATATACTTTACGAATTTCTGGATTACATTCGGTATTATTACAATGAAATATATATACCGTTTTATATTATAATTTATTTCCGTAACGCTCTTTTTTTTTATTAACACATATCGCACGTTATAATGTATCACGCCAATCCCACGAAATGAATAAGAGAATAAGAAACGAAATCGTAAATGTTTTACGTTTCGATACGTAATAGTGTTACGTGCGATCGGTGTCGGTTTTCTGTACAGTCGTTACTCGTCGACCACAAATTTAATCGGAACTCTTTGTGATAACGAATCAAATCGACTTATCGACGTAAATAGATGCCATGTATGCCATTCACAAGTGAAACAATGGACACGCTGGACGAATAAAGTATCAAAATGCGTACGAAACGTCCTTCCTTAAAACCGTTAATTCTGAGTTATCGGCAATAGCTCCGTTTGGAATATGCTAACATAGTAACATACTCCGTATGTGTGGAACACGCAACACGTAAACAATGTTTTCTAGTAAATAATGAAAATATCTGAAAAGACGATGTCCTCTTCGGGCTCTCCAAATACGTAATCGTAAATCACGCGCGTTTTTCCAGAACGTTGCCGAATCGATCAGCGGTCAAATTCACATTTTTCGATCGAAATTCTATTCATAATGAACGATTTATAATGTCGGCGACGAACGATAATTACCACGTATAACACGTATTGTGTGTGTGTGTGTGTGTGTGTGTGTGTGTGTGTGTGTGTGCTCGCGTGCGTGCGTGCGTGCGCGTGTAACTGAAAAAATTTAAATAACGTACGAAGGGGCAAGGTAATAATTTACGGACACACCCTTCTGTACGGACAAAGGATCGAGAACATTAATGTCGACCTGTATATAAATTGTCTAGGTCGTCGTGGCTGAAACGTAACGTAGAAAAAATACCGGTTTGATTATAATTTTATCGAGCATTTCGTTACATCGTTCGTCCCCGACGATAATGATCCCTTTGTGGTATCATTGGTGACAGTGGTGCGTGTAACGCGCATGCATACACACATACACACCGACACAGACTGGAAGATAATAATAATTCGTTATTTTTCGTTCGTCCAGCGGTGTTCTTGTCCGGCCGTCGTCAGATTATGCAAAAAACCGTGTACGTTTTTCGTCGGCACGACGCAATCGTTTTACGTGCCGTTTGTTCGCCGTTCGTCGTGGTCCCGTGCGCTCCAAATACAAAGGACGCGTAAGAGCGGCGTGACCAACACCTGTAGTCCTGTCACGGTCGGACGACGGAGTGAATACGGAAAACCCGTTCTCCTGCCGCCGAAATATTATCCGATTACGCGTAAAAATCAACGACAGATCGGTCCATCGCGCGTATCCCACCGTCGTACTTCAACGGCGCTGGACATAGTGGCAGGGCAGCCCAAAACCGCATAACTGCAGCGGTCGTTTTTCGATAACCGTGGACTCAATAGGACATCGTTACACGTTTGTTAATCATATACCGTAGACGTTGATAAATGTTTGTTAGCGTTCGTCGATACGCGATTGTTACGGTATTTTTCGCTAACGTTCTTCAAGGTCACGGTGAAGTTGTATATTTCGTATTAAACGGGGCCGGTCGGCGCAATCATTCCAACAAATTCGCTAAATGCGCGACGCCCGCATCCGTTAGCCACGACCGAAGTTTAGACGCTCGCGTTAATTGTCCGTACACTTTTTCCGAAATACTACGAATTCCGAATACCCCCCCCCCACACACACACCCCCGTCACGAACAATACTTGTTACGATGTGGAACGCACAACGTACGCCGTACATCGTACGATAATATTGTATTCGATGGATCGATATTTCCGTAGTATCGCGTTTTCACGACCCAAACGATACTTTTGTTATTGTACTAGCGTAATTACTGTCAACAAAAAACCGTATTGCGTAATACAATATTATTTACTACGTTGTTATTTAACTATTCCGATCCTACACCATATGCTATAATTATAAAAATAAATATTTACGCCTTTTTTTTATATAAAACGAAATTCGGGCGTATAAATATAAAATATCACACGTGGAACACATTTTGTTCACGATATACGGCTATTCGTTTTTGAAGGAGACCAAACGCTATACTAATAACAAATACATTCGTAATTTGTTTGTCAATTTACGTTAATTTATAGTAACAGTTTCGAACCGAAAATAAATATTGATGTTTATTTTTTTTTTTTTTAACTTAAATACTGCGCGGGTCTCGTAATTTCTGTTCCGAGCTGTTGTTAATTAATTCCGTTGAATTTTTAAAATTAGCGAGCGGCGCACGTCGGACGCATAATTGTGTAGGCCGAGCAAAACGTATTATTATTATTTCGCTGGACCGAAATAAACGATAACGTTGCTGAAACACACGGACTGACTACGAACAGAGGGACGAATTATTATCATTTCCTGCTCCGAAAATCTCGGAGAATATTATCTTACGAACGCGGAACAACAAGAGTCTTTTGTTCGTTTTCTTCGTAATCCAAACCCGAAACGTATACTCCGCACGAGAAGAATATAAAGTGTTCTAAATTTATAGAATACGCGATAACGTCGAAAAAATGGCATTCAGTTTGCGCTACGTACGCTAAAAAATACGAGTTTTATGTAACACGTCTGGATTAAGAGTAATATATGTTTTTTGTTTTTAAGAGTTTGGTTTTTAATTTCGCGTATCCCGTAACAATTTTTATCGTAACGATAAACTATGACCGCTGCGCAGTCAAAAATAATTAAAACAACGTCCAAATACGAATTGAGATCGAGTTTAGTTTCTATTTTAAAACGTTTAAATTACTCGTTGGGAAACATACACTTTCGCTGTACACATAAAAATAATCGAATTATCAGAAAACACGTTACACGTTACGCACGAATTACACTCGCGATTAATTAATTAGGAACTACGTCAGATTTCTTTCCTGTTATCCATTAAGACGAAGTAAACCCGTGTTCGTATCGACTTTTCGTTGATTCGCGAAAGCTCTTAGCCGTTTAGAGTGGCGTGTGTCTCGATAAACTTTTCGCCAGGATAAACGGTGGAAATATTAGACACGGGGAACAAATGAGGTCTTCCAAAAATTAACGAACGTACGGGCGAATCAAAAAATTATAAACGTCGACTTTCGTTCGGTTAAAAGAACGCCATCGCACTGATAATAATCCTATAACTTGCGAAGAGAACGACGTGAAAAGTTCGTTTGAATAATTTCAGAAAGAAAACGAACTGTCATATGACATGATTCGTCGAGATCTATCAGCCATCACGAACTGTTTATTCACAATTGTCAAATACTGCGCAGGTATCCGCCACTCTCCTCCAAATTGTAACGATATTATTTTATCGTACCTCAGTATAGTAATATTGGAGAAATGTTTGCGAACGTGAATAGATAAAAAAGCCGAAAAAAAAATTACCGATTTTTAAATAAACGCCATTTGCTGTACGGTTAAAAACGATTTAGTTTTTAGCGTATGAATTTGCGTACGTTTATAATAAAAAGAGACTGGAAAATATTGGCTGTACAATATATGATTGGCCTGAATATAATTAATATAGCGTTAGAAATTTTTTTTATATTGTTTAACGATTTTATTACGTAAAAAATACTGAAGCATACTATACTAATTGTCCCCGTTATAGATTATCATGACTAACGCCTAAAAAAGAACGTTCTAATTAATATTTCTTAAACGTCTATTAATAGAGCGAGTTTGAAAATAAGTTATTAATTTATACAGATATAATTATTTTTTTTAACGTCGTTCGAAAACTGTTATTAAAAAATAAACCATATTGAAAAGAAAGGGTTTTATAATAAAATGTTTATCAATTGATAATAACGTTCTAATAATTGTTTCTGTTCGCTTTAGTATTGGCGAGGTGTTTAGAATGTTTAATAGATTAGTACGCATAACAAACAAACTTTTATTATTAGTTTTTGCTTATTCGTTATTCTCTTGTTATTTGTAAAAATTAAATTGGAAAAAACAACAAAAATCGTACTAATGAGCGTAAGTTAAAACGTGTAAAAAAATAATACCGAATAAAAACAACATATACGACAAAAAGACTTTTTTTAAAAAAACCTTAATATTATGTTCATAAAGAAGAATTTATTTTTAAATATTTATAACATCGAAACGATTTGTTTTCGGTCAGTCGATTTCAATTATTGTATTGATTATTATTTTAAAGACTTTGATTTTTGCAAGCACGACAATTATTATAATTTTCTCTTTCTCTCTCTCTCTCTCTCTCTCTCCCTCTCTCTCATATATATATATTGAAAAACACAAATATAGAATATTTTTATTATAATTGTAATTTAAAATGCGTCCAGCGCGTAAACATAAACGTATCAATCGGTAATTTATATTCATCGATCATGATTCTTTACGTACGTAATCGGCCAGCACGACTTCTGCGGTTTATTGTACAGAAAATTAGAATTTATTACACGCGTAGATGATATTGATGAGCCCGGACGCACGCACACACTCACACGCATACATACATAAATCGCTACCGATTTTGTGGAATGCTCTGTCTAAAAAAAGAGGGGAGGTCGAAAGTCGCACGTACACCCTAATAATTCATATTACGACGTACCTATATATTTTTGTATTATTCGACTGAAAACGGAAAGCGTAATATATAATGTGTACAAGTTCAATTTTACAAAGTTGAAAAATATAGCCTTGCTACTCACCACGCATATATACATAATGTGTATATATATATATATATTGTATGACTGATATAACCAATGGGAGACCGAATACAAGTGCGGCGATTTTTCTCGTGACCGAAAATAATAATAATAATACACACGCGATACACTTTTTACCCACCCTCGCAGCCGAATATCGCACCTCGTTTCCCGACACACGTATTGTGTATTTGAATTTTTCACGTGTCAAAAACTCGCGTTATTTATATTATATCGTTGTTTTGTATCTAGTGTGTGTATGTGTATGTTTTTTCGCGGAGACGTTCAATTATTTTAAGTGAACGCGTATGAAATGTGTAAGCACGGTTCACGTCACGCGCTCGATTTTCACCGGCCGGGTGTTTCTGACACCAAAAATCTGGCGTTCGGTCGTTTTAATCGCCGCCCAGGAAGGGCCGTGCACACAAAAACTTTCGGCGTTCCCGGTGGACGTTTTCTCGGCAATTAACGCACTAAAAGTGTTGTTCACCCTTTTCGTTTTCCGCGGTATTGTATTATTTTATTAATACGTGTCGTAAACTTTCGTCCGAGCAAATAACCAACGACCGCCCGACGGAATAAGCAATTATATTTGCGCTACACGTAATTTCTGACCTTAATTCCGTGTCGCCGGGAACCTCCCTTCTCCGTAGATCATTATAGCGGGATAACGGATTTGTGTTATTCGGATGTTTCCTGCACGTCGAATTACGCTTAAGTAATTTATTTGAATCTCTTCGCTGTAACAATGCCGTGGATTCACCGACAGCGTTACGAGTTAGCCATTTAGTGAAACGCATTTCGAATAATTATTGCCTGGAAATACAATTCGTAAAAGGTTCGCTTTAAAATTGCGGGTATTTTATCGACAATTATTATAAACAGTCGCCTAATTGTATTTTTACGTTGGTAAAACTATGCGGTTCTTTTGCGAAATTCGTTTTAAAGTTAAACATTTGCGTTTTCCAAATTTATCGTACTAAATTTGTTAAATAAAACGGTATTTCGAACTATTTTCTTTTTTTTTTTCAAAATTTTTTGTTTTTTTTTTTTTTTAATAATCGTTAGTGTCGAACCAAATAGCCGGAAAAGAGACGAAGACGAAAAAGAATCGTTATCGTCTAAATTGTATATTATTTATTAACTTACCCTATACAAGTGGAAATATGACGGAATTGACGAATCTGTTTGAGTTACGTTTAAATCGTTGTTTAAGCTCAAAATAAAAATACCGATTTTCGCGTCGATAATTTATCACTTCTCCGCACTGCATATCTTATTGCCGATTACGGCCGATCATCGGCCTCATACGTTCGTTACCTGTTCATGTGGAAACCTTTGTCGAATCCCGCGTCTTTCAAAATATTCAAAAAAAATTTGTACGCTCGTATTTTGTCCGTGTATCGGTAATACTTTAATCCGCTCGAATAGTTCACCCCATTTATTCTTTTCTATAAATCCGTTCGAATAATCGCTTAGGTAATTCGCCACTGTCATTCTCTGAACGTTGTACAATAACCTACATCGATGTTTACATTATATAATTTTGTCGGGTACTCACGAGAAACAAATAGCTATGTTTCGTGTGCCCGGGCCAGTACGATTATCGTAAAATACTAAACGAGGAAAAGACGATACGATTCCTTTATGCGTACGATATAGCGCCTATAATAATCATCTATTCGATCATCAACGTAGGAAAGCTATTGAAACCTTTATGTAGTCCGACCGCTTTCTCGTACACATAGTGTACCGTCGACGCCAATTCCTTACTACGTAAAATGGAACACACTTTCGTCACCAAGTCGCACGTCGTACTGTTATAACGCGCGGAACACACAACCCCGTCGGAATCGACCGACATTTCGGTTTCGTTCCAGTTTACACGATACACCGGACGGTTAAAGTGTTTTCGAAAACTCCGAGTCGTGCGATTACTAGCGGCCGAGTCCAGTTCGGAATTAATACGGTTAACTAGGTATACGCAATTCGAATTCACTGTCATAAGTCGCGGTCCATGCGAATAAACCGAGTCGATGGTTATTCAAAGTTCCCGCGTCACAATAATTTCGGCTTTTCTACGAATTCGGTTCGTTTGTTCCCGCGCGTAATATAGTTTCGATTGCGACAGTAATCACGCGATCGATCGGTTCAGACAGACGGCGGCTGAGCGGAGATAGTTTGAAAGTAAACGGACAGGCCCATCCGTCTACCGTAGGCCGGCAATCGTCTTTATTTCTTCGTTCTCGCAGCTCGAGTTGGCCAGAATAATAGAAATGTTCGTCCGAACTTTTCAGAAACGTTCCTGGTGCGCCATTTATTTCCTCACCACTTACGAACCGCCGTCCACCTAGAAATTGCTTTCATTCTGAAGATTGGTACTAATCATTCGTCGCCAAGTTTTAGTAACGCGGAGTATGCTCAAAAATTTCCTATTCTAATTTAGCCAGTCGAGTCATTTTTACTTGCATATTTAGGCGTACTCCTTGTTAATCTCAAAATACAGAGGACCTATTGACCTAACCTAAGATGTTTCCTGTCGAAGTAACAATTTGGAAAACATTTTGTTTTCGTCGACGTTCTTTTAGTTCCAGGTGTAAAATGGTGAAACAAATTTCGCGTCTTTAAAAGCTAACCGTTTCAATAAAATTATTCCAATTTCTTGATAATGACTCGAAAATGTTAATGATAATATTTTTGATTTGTGTTCGGACGTCGAACATTTTGGAACTCGACGAACGCAATGTTTTCTCAGGTCGTCGATTCCTTCAATGGACGATCCTAATCGTGCGCATTTTCGTCCCTGAATTACGCTGTGGACACCATTTCCGTAAACATTCGGGCACTTAGCCCATATATATTGGATAATCGTGTACGAATTTTGGGTAGGCGGTATTTTCTCGGTACATAAGAAATAGTTTAACCGATCGTAATTCAACGTCCGACCAATAGGAGTTTCGTTTTAAACTAGAGAACGAGTTCTAATAATTTTTAAAAAAACCCGACACGGATAATCGCCGATACAATTACGTGGTAGAGCGGACAAAAAACGCATACGAAACGGCGTCGCTTTTGTCGGATACTAGAATAACTTTTCAGAACGCGGTCGATGGCTTATATAATATATACCATTTATTGTAATAGTATACCGTTGCTCGTTAATCATTTAAACACGATTACTGTTTACAATGTTCGCGCAAATTAAACGACAGGTATTCGATTTATTAGAATGCGCGCGCGTATTGTGTCGAAAACAAAAAAAAATCTACGAAACCCGAACCTACGAATCACCGCACGCGGTGTATAAATCGTATAAATAATTTCAAACGTGTATAAGAATAGGTCGATTACCGTGTTGTTACGAATGTCCCGCAAAAACTTTACACCGGTTGCGACGGATTATTGAATTTGTCGGCAAATCGATTTCGGTGAAACGAAAATACGAACGAAACTAGACTGACGAAATTATATAAGCGATTTTATAATAATACGGGGTCATTCACCAGACGTAATTAATATAAAACACAATTCGCTGATGAATAAATATTAGCCGTTACGTATTACGATTTGTATTTACGTCGAAACCAAAAATTAATGATGGACGTTGTTAGAATCGCGTATTGACAGGAAGTAAAATAAATCATCCGGTAATATCGTCGATTAATTTTACGTATAAACTTTAAAAATATAGTAGCGGTCGTTGTGTCATTATTATTATTTTAAATCGATAATTCGAGTAACGAATATAAAAAGTTCTCGGACACTATCACCGGCAAATTGAAGAATGCTTGTTCAATGCAATTTACGTTGAATTTATAGTCAATTTTTCGTTCGTTCGTGAACGAAATGTTTTGTAAAAAAAAAAAAAAACAAAAAAGTAATTATAATAATAAACCGCGTAAGTTTTCAAATAATTTCTTTAAAGTTTCGACCTGAAAATAGTACCGTGTATTGGGTCGAAATGGTTTTTGTTCGAAAATTTTCGTTCGTAGAGAATTATCCGCCTTCTTCTCTTGGTCGCATCGCGTTACGATTCGGCGAATATCGCTCTTGCGTGCATTCAGCCAGTTTTCTGTCGTTCATTGTGCGCGCGCGCGAGAAGAAGGTACGAAGAAAAACGACAAGCAAACAACCAAGTGTTATTGTCCCTAAACAAATACGTTCGATCGCGTTTAGATTTCCGTTTATTTATTTCGCTTTGTTTTTTTCTTTTCGTCGTTTACGAAATAATGCACTTAAAGGGACCGAATTACGTTGCGGGCTGACGCCACGAGTGGTAGTGTCGGTTGTGTTTGGGGTATAGGAGTGGAGCGTGTGGGTGTGTGTGTGTGTGTGTGTGTGTGTGTGTGTGTGTGTGTGTGTGTGTGTGTGTGTGTGTGTGTGTGTGTGTGTGTGTGGGGGGGGAGAAGATTCGCCCGTGCGTAGGTAGTTTAAGTAAACCTGAACGACGGACGGACGCTTGCACCGCCAAACGAGTCGTGTAGACAGAACTCCCGCTCCCGAACTCGCTGCCGATCCCTTTGTCCGTTGTAACGTTAACGATTCTCGTAGTAGGGATCAGAAAACACGACTGCCGGTGACGATAATATTTCAAAAACAGGATTAGTAATAAGCCCCCGAATGACGTGGGAACCGTAAGCAGATGTCGCCCGTGTTTCGGTAAAACTAATACGCCCCATCTATCTATTTATTTATATGTATATATTTTGCGGTATGCTTAAAGTAAAATAGTAAATGCACCCGTAGTGACGGACATTACGGCGTCGTTCCCGGTCGTGTTCGCGGAAACAAGCACGATGCCGGAGACACACATTCGAATGTGTTTCGGCAAAGTTTTCCGACAGCCCGCCGCCCCCGAAAACAATCACGAAACTAATCCCGAAATCGTTCCGTCGGTGATGTGCTGAACTTCTTGTCAAACTCAGCCTAAATCTTACCCCTTTTTGTCGTTAGACTACATTTCGGGTACTCCGTCGGCTCCACTATTGTTCCCCCCCACTACACCATCCACCCCTCCGTCACTTTATCGTCCCTTTTTCGATTTATAACAGAGTATATAGTTGTTCACGGTGCACACGATTCATCACTATGTACGTGCGCTTGTCAACCCAAACGGTTTACCGTTACCTGCGCACACGATACAAATATACCCTATGTGTATACTACCGCGGTGAATCGCCGAATTGGCCGTCAATCGAATAGAAATAAATCGCCCCATTCGTTTAATCGTTCCGTATTACGACCGCTAATACTAATAATGCTACTAATGATAGTAATAGTAATAATAAAAACTATTAGTTTTGAATCGACCGTGAATAAAGACGTCATCGTTAGTCATTACGAGAAACGGCAATTTTATACAACGTCTTTTGACTCGTTTAGGTCAATTGTTGTTAATGTCCATCCGTGAACAATACACGAACCACTCCCGTTCGTTTGAGGCTTCGGAAATGTTTTACACTTAGGAAATATTCGAAATAATATCCCGAATTGCACCGCAAAAGTAAAAAAAAAAAAACAATGTAATCGTAATATTATATCGCTATATATAAACGCAGAACCTATTTTGATATGCTTACTGTACATATAAGTATATATAAATGTATATGTGTGTACTGTTTGAATATAGAGATTGTATATGTCAGCACTTTGAAAAACTGTAAAACGCCTAATCATACACATATAAAAGTATTTTATTATTTTTTGTCGTTTTTAACGATTATATTATAACGTTAACGAATAGTGAACACTAACTATGATTGAAAAGTTACATTCAAGTTGGGAAGTTCGTTTTATCGCAATTTTATGACGTTACCGAATGGTTTCGATATTTGTATTCCTAAAAACATTCAAGCTTAACGCGCCTTAAATTCAACTCGTACAATTATCTAACCTAATAAATTACGTTTTTAACGTACAGTAAATATAATCGCTATTATTCCATACATAATTTATTTCAACCGCATAATTATAATGTCGTTAGTCGTTATGACCTTAAATCATAAATTATAAAATCCAGGTTACCTAATAAACCGTCGATATTATTTAATATTTTACGTTTGAACGGACTGTGTTTTTAAATTGAACACGATTAAAAACAAATTGTACGAGGCAACTGTTATCGTTACGTAAGTTATTAGGGGTTTTTCGACGGATCCCTACTTTACGTTGAAAATTCGACGAATTTAGAAAACCACCGTTGTTATAATTTTATTTAGTTTTTATAAAAATCGGTTGGAAAAAATGTCCAATTTACCCAACTCGAATGATAAATAATAATAGCGTTAATCGTTTATTATTTACCCAACCTCATCTCATCATCCATGCCGTCTTAATTGTCTAAATTCACGTCTATGATATGAACGTTAGCGAGTTATTTTTAATAATAACTATAAAATAGATAAATAAATAAATAAATATATATACGCAGCCATGCCGATCATTCGAATTTTTTTCTTATAGAGCACATTTATACGGAATTGGTCGTCAAATTCGAAAGTCGCGTTATAAAATACCCGTGGAATTAAGCGAACCGAAGAATACTGATTACGGAAATTGTAGAAACGAATCCGGGCGTTGTTTACTATCTTTCCGTTGACCTTTGACAATAATTTAGTAACCAAACGAATTGTATTGGTGGCACTGGTGGCACATAAATAACGCATAACCCTCGCACGAACACGTTTGTTAATTGCGTAACGCGTACGAAATATACACATCCACTGAAAGCCGTAAGGGACACCATCGGACTTGATGGTACACGGCGTACATGGACAGAGTAATGTTTCAGTATTGTCGCTTACAGTTGTTCGTGTTTTAAAATACCGTCCGCGTCGGTTGGCTATAGGCGACAGCACTACCCTCTACCGTTTGCATGGAACAGCGGTTCGCGCGAATAAAGCCACGCAAGACGAGCGGACGCCGAGTTAGGTTAGATCAGGTGCCCGCCGTACGTAATATCATTCCAAACCCTTTCAGTCATTGTGTCGTCGTATATGCACAATACGATACGCGTATATTGTGTCCGCGGCGCGATGGTAAATCGCGGCAGCAACCGTTTTCGAAATGTCAGTATTGCGCGTTTTATCGTAAAAACGTTCGATCGACGTTAATACCGGCGTGTGAACATTCCCGTAGCACGTGTGCTCAGACATGATTCGACCCATCTGACAGGCCGTACGACACACAACGGACGTTTGTCCGAATATTATTGTGTGTGTATATAATCATTATAGCGGCGTTTACGATCACGAGCGTGCCTGAAATTTGTCTCGAGCCCATAATGATACATTTGCATTGTGCGCGAATACGGATTCCTTTCGTAATAATAAATCGTTATTCTTTTCTGTAATCGGCCAAAGATATAAATAGTACGCGTACGCGCTCGAGGCATGTGACGCTCAAAACGTTTATCGTCGTTGGGGGTCACCCGTGGAAATCACTTTTCGGAAATCGTGTAGTGTGGTTGTCACGGTTATTGTCCTTGTTCATTTGCGAAGACCGTACGTCGCGTCCGCGAGATTGCCGTCCTAAGAAATTTACGGATTCCCGATTTTGAGCCCCGGGACCGTTCTACATTCCACAGACCGGACTGCGCAAAACTCTCTATCCGAAACGTTATCCGTCCGAATCAAAAATATCGTAACTATTACGTCATTTATATCGGCACGTAAAATGACGTATCACCGTGTTGGCGTTCGGAATGTAGACCAAGGGACCACCGGATCGGGCGATATTTTCGCAAATAGACTGCCGAGAAAAAACGATGACTATTACTTACTTCGGCGATCGATCCGGACGGGACCGCTGCGAATCACGTGTATATATATATATATATGTGTGTGTGTGTGTGTGTGTGTGTGTGTGTGTGTGTGTGTGTGTGTGTGTATGATATAACTAAGTGAGAAATATCTAGATTTCTTCGTATTTTCGGTACGTCGGTTATTCGAAACCAACAACATTTGCCGGTAGTCATTTTATTTGCGTTTAAAAACCGTACAATGCTCGTCCTATTATTGAAATATTTTAAGATTTTTAAAGAGTAATACATATACCATAAACATATATGTATGCACGTAGGTACCAAATGCGTAAACAAATATAATAAAACGAACAATACGATAATAATGACGTTTGAGAAATTAGTATGGCGTGGCAATAAAAATTCATTTACTCGACGTAATCGCTATTAGTGCCCATCATTATGCTTTAATAATTGATACTCGTAGACGTATAACGAATAATATTAAAAACGAAGTTAGACCATAGTTAACATTTTCACGAGAATACTAACAGCGTATTTTACTCGTAAAAAGTTGAATTCGCGTAGACGTTCGATTGATAATTATTTACATTTTACTCAACTCGATAGGCACTGGCTCTGTTCTACTATTAAAATAACGATGATCGATAATAGCATCGTTACCACTGACCAAAAACAAATTTGGCGACCGCCGTGCAAAAATGCCGTGGCGCTGCCTCGTCATGATAAATCTATTTTTTCACAAAAACTCGAAATGCTTAATTAGAACATATTCCGATGGCCGTAATAAAACGGGCTAGTATATTTATCTTCACTATTGTTTGACGCGATTAAATATACGATTATATTCGAAGATATTCCTCGATTAATATTACTAATAACTTGTACTAAGTGTACGTCTCTTTGCCGCCACGTTTTACGTTAATAATGACGATGATAATAATAATAATAATAATAATAACAGTAACGGAGTAGGCGTATAATATTGTTTCGGACAAAAACAAAAAAAAAACGAACTAACGAACGGGTAAAACTAAATATACAATCTGACGGGTCTCGAGGATTCGGACGACCGCCGTCTCCGGAAACCTATTGTCTTCGAACACCGCCGTTTCCTCCCGTCCCTCTTTTTCTTTTCCGCTTACAAATGAATCGTTTTGTTCTGTTTTACCCACCCATCCCCCAACTCCATCCCCATTGCCACTTCCCGTCCACATCCAGCCGCACCCAGCGCCAGTTCGTTTCCGAAACAGTACAACTCAAAAACAGACTTGCGCACTACAGGCAACACGGCCGCTGACCCTGAGAAATTTCGCAGGAAATTGGATTTCGGTGGGACCGCTCCGCCGGGAACGTTTCGTCACACCCCAGGCTATAAATATTATACCGCGCGTGAATTTCTATGTGTGTTCCGTAGTGGATAGGTTAGGTATTCGTGTATTTATGTATATGTGAGTGTGTGTGTGTGTAAATGTGTAATGTACACCGCTACTAAACAAAATGTATTCTTCACTGACATTTGCGAAATATAATAGTTTAAATTTAATAGCGGAAAGTGGCCATATAGGTTTCAGTTTTCAAGGTCGCCGTTTGCAATATCGCGGTTTTTCGTATGAATATAATATTATAATATAAAACACTTTACGACACTATTTTTGTGCCATAAAGAAAGAGTTTTACACTAGTGGACAACTCGTCGGTCACTCGCCAAATCACGTACAAATACCGCTGACGGATAATTGCGCGGACATTTACGACCGGATAAAGTGCTACTTGTGGCTCAAACACGAATTGACAAAATGGATTACGAGTTTTGATGAAAACCACCATTTTCGAATTTGTTATCAAAAAATTCCCAACGCGCAGACAGATGGTCGGTTGACCCTAAAACGTGATCACTTATTGTTATTGGAATTATTATTTATGGCGTCGTTATTATTTTATGGTATCGGAGATATTTTATACGTGCGTATGTGTGTGTGTGTGTGTGTGTATAATATACATATTTATAATGAATCGGTTGTTACGATAAAATAGACGGAGACAAGGGAAAATAAATAAATAGATAGATAGATGAATTAAGTGAAAGAGAGAGAGAAATGGATAACGTATAAAAATCGAAATAATATTAAGCCATATATGGAGAGATGAGGGCGGGGTCGTTGTCTCACCCGGGGCAAGTACGGATGACATTGATTGATCGAGCGCATGTATAGAACTCCCTATTATTTTATATTTTTATTGTTAAGACTTTACCTTAAAAAAAAACAGCCCTCCAAAAAAAAAAAAAACGAAAAAGAAATAGCTTGGAAAACCACGA
>JAIPRN010003643.1:0-20004 GCA_025469175.1 Geopemphigus sp. TES_GeoC_2020 | reverse complement strand
TATATATATATATATAAATATCAATTACAAAATAAACAAATTATATTGACAAACCAAATTAAAATAGGAATCTTAATTAATAAAACCGATACTTGGAATCGAAATCAAAATCAAATAAATGATATCAAATACTATAAAACAAAAATTGTAATACACAAATATTTCTATTATTATTAGCAATATTGTAATTTTAATATATCAAAAAAATAATATTAAATTAAGAAAATAATTGGTAATGAAATTTCATATTTAAAAATGGAAACTAAATAGCAATAATAACTTTTAGAAATATAATCACAGAATGAAAATCGGTAATCGAAATTGAATTAAAAACCATAATAGTGGAAAATCTATAATGAAATCAAAATCTAAACTTAATAATTTTAAACTCATTTTCATGCCACAATAATATTTTAATATAACACGTATGAATATTATGAACGGATAAAATCGACACATAAATTTAAATACATATGTCATGTGAAAATTATAGGTTTATATAATGTATGTAAATCATAAAATAAATAATCCATAAAAAAATGTATACGTAATATTAATGTGAAATAAATATCACGCAAAACGTATATTGACTCGAAATATATACTTGCGTATAAATATTAAATAATAATATCACGAAAAAATATATTTTTGTTATAAAGCTACGACTATTATAGCTATAAGTATAAAACCTCATAATAAATATATGTTATAATATTAATTATATAGCATCTACTTTAAATATCTAATAGCGTAAATGTAAAGGTATGATAGTACATTGGCATCTTACTATATTTAGTTGAATTTAAGAGTATACACACTTTTTTTTTCGTTAAATGCGACTCGGGCCGGGATTAAATAGGAGGAGTGAGCTGTTGTGCAAAAATTCCTATGAACTTTTGGATTCCACAATTTTCTAAAGCCACGAAATTGATCAACATATAAAATTTACTTGTTCGGTTTAAACTTTAATAAAAAACGAAATTATTGAAGAACTTACTATTAATATATAAAATATTAATTAACCAAAAAGTTGAAATTTGTTATATGAATGTTGAAATTGTTATAGTGATAGGTTATGTGTTATAAAATAAGTAAAGAATAAATTATTGTATACTCAATGGCCGAATACTGGCCCAAATTACTTAAACGATTGCAACAATGAGCTCAGAATCTAATACGTGTTTTATGTGAATAAAGAAACCTATCTGCTAACGAACTCTGGTAATTAGTTTAAGAAAAGAAAACTTCACCATTTCCATTTTAGAAAAAGAAATTTCTGGATAATATATAGATCATAAGGTTAGGACTAATTTTAAAGAACTTTGCCGTATGGCGGGGATTGACTAAAGACGATTGTTATTGTTTTATGGTTATTTTTTATGAAATTATAAACTATGAAGACTCATTGCCTAAAGTATTGTACTCTCAAACTTTCCATACGATGGATGTATTGCTGATACCAAGAAAAAATAGATGAGGCCTAACCTTACTATTTAATAGATTAGAAACCATTTCGGAATCTACTTTAATAGAAATTAACTACATCATTGAGGTAATATTGTTTGTGTATTTATAAAACGTGTCATATATATACAAGTGTAGAATGTAAATATAGTCTGAGTATACATTCTTAGACTTTTATTTACTAATAGGTAAAGAGGTGACCAATCAATAGAATTTTTTTTTATTTTGAACGAATGTATATTACCCAAGTAAGACGTTTATCTAATATTAAAATTTAATATCCAATTGGTTCGTGGAAATTATTAATTTTTACTAGAATTGGTTACTTGAAGCTATTTACGTGTAAAGCAAATGCATAAGTAACGTATCGACTGATAGTATTTATGAATTTTTTTTGTTTTATAATTTATAATATACTTCAGTCTATTAGAGATGGATAAATTAAATATAAATTTTTACGAGTATAATAATATTGGCTTTGAATTTCCAAAAATTTGTTCGTCCACATTAATAAATCCGGCATCAACTATAACGTGGTAACAATAAAATACGTAAATGGACACAAACGGCGAATATAATATTAAAGACACGCTATCCATTAAAACGTTTTTTTTTTATATATTTATATAATTGCTCAACTTTCGGTTCAAGGCGAATAAACTTCGGTCCTTCGGTAAGACGATGGGATAATGAATGAGGTAGTGGAAGGATATTATACGATTACATTTAAATCGGGTTGGACGACCGCGATCAACTGTTTTTCACACCGTGTGAAACGTGTTCGATTGCTAATCGCTTTTGAAGTAATAATAGTTAACCGTGAAGCAAATAACCGCGGCGAAGACAAATTTATGCAATTTACCCGCCCACATACGGACGATGGTTTCTTTTTATCGATCAGATTTGTGCGCGTAATCTAAATAAATAATCATAAAAACGATTAATGTTCAAATTGTGTTTGAAATTATTATTGCACACGTATAAATAAAAAAAGACATAAACACTAAAATAAACACCTAATCTTTCAGCCTAGCACGTACGGACGACTGAAACGAATAAATATATTTACGCGTATGTATGTTATATATAATAGCAGTAAAGAGATTATATGAACGAATCGACTAGAAAGTTAACCGCAATATTTTTTCGTTTTTTCCTCCTATGAACAGGGTATAAATAATGTTAATTTGCAATATATATATAATAAACGATCTTAACTGTTTGACGGTTTAATAATATATTTACATATATTATTCATATACGCCTGATATTAAACACTATATACTTTGATAGTTTTAAATATTATATCGTTTGCACTGCTATCGAATGTAGTATCCATTAAAATGTATATATATATATATATATATATATATATATAACGTAATATCAATTGGACGTGTTATATTTTTTACGGAAAAAATATACAATTACCAGTATTTACAAAAGGTATTCGAATAGAGAAAATTTTATTTAAAATATTTTTTGAAAACGTATTTAAAAAATATGTCGAAATATTTCGCATTTTTCGTCAAGTAAGATCGAATTGTTTTTATTTAAATTAGTGAGGTTCAAATTTCGATTTCTAATTGAAGATATGTTAAAGATTTTCCTTAAAAATAATAAACATATTTAAAAGAATAAAATACCTTCCTAAAACAATAATCGCCCCTCATACATAGGTTACGGCCATAGTAATAATACAAGGATAACTAAAACGACTATAGGACTATTTTATTTTAGTACTTTTTTTCTCAGTTTTTTAACCAGTTTTAATTTTATATAAATTATATAAATTCTGCCAACTTTTTAATTAATTATTTTTCAACGCAAAATGTGTTCTTCATTATGTGAAACGAAGAAAAATATCAAAAATATTATTTTAAATTCGTATGTTATTTTAAAAAAATACTTAAAATAGTATTTAAATTAAATAATATTTAACATTTAAATAGTATTAAAATACTTGTATTTCAATAAAACTATTTTGAGATAACAATGTTTAAAAAAAATATTAGCTCATAAAACGTTTGATTAAATTATGTCATTAATTTTCAAATATATTTAAATTCAAATATCTTTCGAATAAATTGATATTATCAACAGCAGACTAAGGAGCCTGTACATAGAATTAATTGTTACCATGAATTAATCTATATATAGTGAATTATAACTAATTTTTGTTATATATTTTCAGAAACTTCTACATGTTTCGTTTAATTTTTTAATGTTAATTTAAATACTTTTATAACTATATTTTTGCTAACTTTACCGACTTTCAATTTTTAAACGGCAACTTACGATTTTAACTGTGGATAATAAAATAATGTCTTTTTATGAGAATTTACAAGTGTTGATTTTTTTGAATATGTGTTCAAAACTTGAAAATATTATTATTCATTATGAGTATCTAAATTTATGATAGTATTTTTCGATAGCAAATAGTATCTAGTTGGTACAATATTTAAGACGTTTTACGATTTTCTCGATAGTTTCCTCGAGCGCACAAAAATATTGCATAATAGTAATTGTAAAAATCATCCCTTAACGGATTATTTACAATTGAAAAATCATTTTCTATTTGTTAATTATTCATTTCAGATACATTATAAAATATAGTGTAAACGAATTTGTTTAGAGTACAGCTCTGCGCGTTCCGACCATATATGCTTTAATCCACAGTGATCCAATCCTGTCCAATTTTGGACATACCGATAATTAACTTTATCAGTCCGATCCAGTCTATGTTAAAACGGATCGTGGAAAACTCTTGTCTATGGTATACTAGGATATTGGGTGTATAAATATATATATATATATTATTTTCTGAAATGGTCTATTACTTAAACAAGATTGGATGATGTATAAAATATACACCAAAACATAATTTGTTAACAATCTTGAAGGATAATTACTAGCTTGTGAAGAAAAAAATCACCCTATATATATATAGAATATATATACATATATTTGTGTGTGTGTGTGTGTGTGTGTGTACTATGTACGATAGTCGGTCGTTAACGCCCATAATAATAATATAGTGGACGTTTGTAATGTGCTCGTGTTGGAGGTGTTCCAATAAAACCGCATCGCGTTATATATTAATATTACGATAAATAACAATAAATATTATATTGAAACGCTATCGTGTACGACGAGTCGACCGTTTAATCGTCCCCAGCCGTTCCAAGTCGCGCCGAAACGTCATTGATGGTAATGACGACGACGACGACGATGACAGCGTAAAAACATACGTGACTTTCCGAACATGAATACCTATTAATAATAATACACGAGAGTTATGAATGTTTTCGAAACGGACGAGAAAATAAATAAAAATAAAAAGCGGTCATTTCTGTCAGTATAGAGCCGTTTTGTTTTAGTCGATCCGATTACGCTCGCAAATCGATCAGCGTATTACTGACAGTATACACATGTCTGTAATATCGGTACGATTTCCACCACTTCTCCTACTATTATTACTGCTACTTCGATTACTATACTATTATAGAATTTAGTGTTAATGTGTGCGAAGTTTTAAATTTGTCCGTTTTTGTTGATTCACGGCCAAGTAACATGCCCGGGCACGATTTCGCGCGAGGCGCCCAATAGGTAATTCCAAACGTTCGTTAAAATTCAACACGTATATACACGCATAAACATGAGAGACCTGTTTTAAAAATTAATTTTAAAAAAAATAGCAAAAATTGTGTTTTCTGTAATCTTTTGATTCATAAAACATAGATCCTATTTTTTACGTACTCTGTGTATTTACTATACAATGAATATATATATATGTCACTTTCATAAAAATTTAAGTATAAATTTCCAAAGGGAAAGAAATTAAGTTAAAAAACAATTTTTTCAGGTAAACGAAAACAGTGATCAATAATGATTATGTATGTCGACACATTGCTGCAGTTACAACGCATCGTAATATTTTAGCGCATTATAAGGACAGATGCAGAACAACGGACTTCGCTACAGATGACGTGGGCGCAATTGCTTGTTTTGGTATTAGGGATTTAGTGGACCAATGGTGGTCGACACGTATAAAGTAACACAGTCCTACTGGCCTGCTAAGTCCCAAATACCAGCAAGCCCCTCAGCGACAGCCAGTTTTTACAATTATACGTCATATAACATACATACGTGCATCGATCCACAAACGTAATAATTATTATATACGCCGGACACTTAGATTAGATTTAGCAATATATATATGCGTGTTTAGCATAGTAGTGACTATTTTGAGTAAATTGAAATAGAGGGATTATTAAGAAGGTTAAGACCTGCATGAACATCTACAGAATCGGAAGTTTCGGCATATCCATTTTGGCGCAAATAATTTTGGAATGAAACCAATTTTGCGTGAAGATATAATGTTTTATATGGAATATATTTCATTTAATAATTGTAAGTAGTCGAACGCTTCGAATACAATTTTCAGGAATTATCGTCAGTTTATTGGATTTATGCTGCGCAATAACACTTGCGATAATTTTAACATCCATTTCGTAATAATACAATTTAAAATAATACTATAAAATTCCAATACCAAAACAATAAAACCAAAATTATACTTTACCGTATATAAATAACTAAATTAATTGCCATATTTAAATTGTGGGCTGCACCTGCTAAAAAATCAATGATGTTTCAATTACTATAATCACTAACCGATTTAAAAAACATGGTTAAGAGGTTTTTGTCAGATAAAATAATAACCGTGAATTTATGTGATTGGATAATTACTTTTTCTTGCTCTAGTAGTGACTTGTTCAAAATTGCAAACAATCAAAGTAGATTTCAACGTTCACTACACTCTTATAACAAAGTTTGAACTATTTATAGGAACTCAACGAAAATCTATTTAAAAATTACGTAGTCTTATAAAAATATATTGTTATTTATGGATAACACTCGTATTAGATACTAAATGATGCCTAGGTCGAACGTTAATAAACATTATGCTTTCATGATACGGTCTTAATTTAGGAAATTGCTTAAACAAAATTGTATTCGTTAATGATAAATCGTTTACAAAATATTTATAGACTATTTTGAAAATTATATCTCTAGAATTTTATTATACCACAAAAAACCGTAAACTTTTGATTTCCAAATGGCACGTTTTCTAAATAATCTTAAGTAAAACTTAAAAAAAATAATCGCTTCTTCAATTGTTTATTTTTAATATTCTATTTATGAATAATTAAATACATAACAGTTAATCATAGGAGTTATATGTTATAATTCAGTGGAAGCGGTAATGCAACGGTAACTATAAATTTACATCGTCTCTTAAGAATTTTGTACCCTGTCATTTATTAAGAAGTAAAATATAAGGGATTTTGTCACCAATCACACTGTAGCAATGAAAAAAAATGGCTTTAAGAAAAAAGACTTATCATGCGATAGTTATATTTTAATCATTTGTTTATTTTTCGATTAAGAGTAAGAGACATTTTACAGTTCAAATTGGTCACCAGTTTTCGATTTAATTTTAAAATAATGCCAAAAATACCAAAATTTGGAAATTTTATCGTTATCTTTCTTGTTTTTGGGTAATATTTGTTTAAAATTAATTTAGTTTTAAATTGTTTCTTGCATATTTTTTATGCAGACAAATTTCTGAATTATTTCTGTTAAAGCAAATGTGGCTACTAAAAGCTAATTGTTTCAACTCGATTTTGAACTAGAAACATACTTGGAAAGACATGTTCGTATATTACTGAACCCATTAAAATCGCAATTACTATCTAAAATAATTTGTATAAATTTAGGTATATTTCCTGTTGTAAAAAATTACTTCATTAGTCAATAGTCCAAGACTAAATAAAACAGAATAATAGTATTTAAAATTCTGAAAACATGAATAGAATAAGCAAATATCTCTTAAGGGAAAATGTTAATATACCTTTAGTACGTTTTTCGTCACACCTATGATAATTGAAATTTTAAGTTAAAACCCAAAATTTGGTATCTATTTATAATAAATAAGAAGGTTCAAAATCTAAAAATTCTGAAAAAAATTTACTAAAAACTGTAAATATATAAATATATTTTGAAAAAACTACCCAGTATATAAAATATCCGTTACTAGTACAATACATATTAATATAATACGATATTAAGGGTACGTACGTCATTATTAAATCGTTATGAATGGCAAATCCGTTACGCGTCCCTTTCCCGATTTTACCCCTTTCTTCGTCGAAACAACCCACTGCCCGGACGCGGGTCCCTATCGTCAAATGAAACACCATGGCCGCGACCCGTCGTTCGTCCATTACAATAAATTACGCTCAAATAATCGTTCGGGGAATTAAAACGTGATTGGACGCGTCTTTCCAAGTGCACAAAAATCTCGTTGTCGCATGCCTCGTTCACATAATATCGTAAATTATTGTTTGGGACGTTCAATTTTGGACTTGCAACCCGCCCAACTTCATAGGTCATGCGAGAAGAGTGAGAGGATGATAGAGCGCGTGCCTGCATGTGTCGGAATAATCGAACAATCACGCCATATACATATATATGTGTGTGTATTTGTGTGTATTTGTGTGTATCACAGATCTGGTCGACATTACAAAATGGACAATACAAAAGCCGAATATTTCCTACTATCTAGGTAAAATTTCACCTGAGTAGAGAAATCATCTTTTTTGAACTAATACTAAATCTGTTAATAAAGCGTTAATTACGTACATCGATTAATTCGTTACAATTTGAAAAACGAATTATTATATAAAATATTTTTTATTTTCTTAAAGGGTGTTAAAATCGACATCATTTATACGTTCAATAATCGTGAGACTTAGTTCAGCATAAAAACGGTATACATATGCTATAAATCAAATATACGAGTTAATATGTCAGTGTAATATTATTTTATAGTACTTCCACACAAAAATGTGCGGGACAATATTTCATTATTCGGCCAACGTCTATAATAATAATAATCGTCAAAATTAATCAAATTTAAACATCACATATAACGTATTTACGAGTATATATATATATCGATACAAAGAGATACAAAGCGCATATAATTTACCGTTATACATGCGAGTACTGAAATACAATGATATTTTTATCAACGATTGCGCGTATTTCGTACTCATCCTCACGTTATGAATAACATATTGCGTATATGCCAGTAAACCTGTCTGACACATAGGTTGGTTGAATATTATATACAGAGTGATTCGTTTTGCTACGAGCCAACTCTATTATCCGCCGAAATTTTGAACGAATTTAGTGCTTTCCTTTATATTTTAGTTATCGTATTACCCAAGTATTATTGAAAGACCATTTTTGAAATTATATACCGTTCAAAGATAACAGATGACACAGTCGGACATAAGAGTGGCTGGTGCGCGTGAATAAAGTGCGAAAAATCGAATGAAGTAGATAGCGAGGACAAAGATGGCCACCTTATAGAGTCTGTACTCCATATATACTCTATATATATTCTAAAACTTGAACAAATGTAAACGTTAAATGTTCTAATACTCTCTTTTGGACTATCTTAGTGGACTGAAATAAACGAACGAAAATGTTCATTTCCGATATTTCGTTTACGAATTGAAAATATCATAGGAATCGGTTGGTGACGCATGCTAAACGAATCACTGAAGTAGTTATTTAACATTAAAACGTACTCTACAATGAACATTTAAGGAAATTCCGATTTATTTGTCATTTTTAATCCATTACAAAACTTGTATATTTTGATATATTACATTTTTCGGGAATATCCGTTTTTGTGTTTTTAAGAAACTGATGGTCCCAACACGTTTACGCTGTGTTTATTTACAGATAATCTTATTTCACATATCTTCCAGTTAACAATATTGTTCACCTTTTGATTGTTTTCCACAAAAAGATACACACTGAGACGTATCCGAAATGGTAGTATTTTTCAAAAAACAAACATGGATATTACCAACAAATTTCTTTGTAAGTAATAATCATTTTAATTTCAAAAATTATATTTAGGAGACTTAAGTAACAATAAAATTAAGAAGAGGCAATATGTGTATTATAGAAATTAAATATGTCAAGTAGAATATGCCGATAGTGTCCAGCTATATATATTTTATTGCAATAATAAATTTATATTTAATAGATATTAAATTATGCGGATTATCTTAATTAATAGGAACATTGTACTGCCGAACTTAAAAATTTCCGATAAAGCGCCTCCGAGAGCATAAATTTTCAACACCTCTATCCTTTCTATCACTGTAACTTTAACTTAAATACTTATTAATCAGAAAATATTTTTTCATAAACCGTAAATGTCCATAAAAAATAAGAATTTATAATTCAAATTGTAGATAATTACTATATAGAAATTAAAAGTCGATAAAGGCGTTACAAATTATAAACAATGGCTGTAAAAAAATTGAAATTATAAAAAAAGTTAAAATTTTTTAAAACAATATTATTTTTATTTCTCGAGATAGAGCTTGTGATAACTAAATTACTCTGTATATGACTATTAAAACCCTCACGACGGAAAATATTGTCATCATATCTATAATGTATTATTTTTCTACATAAAACTAAACCATTAATCTTAATAAATGCCTTCGTACTAATTATTTTTAATCAATTTTTAGCTTATTATTAAACTCATTCATTTTTCAGGGTAATGTGAATTTTTTTCATCCATCTACTATAATTACATTTTTATTATTGTAGTCCCACGATAAATTTAATTACAGAGCACGTAAGTATTGTACGAGAAATTAAAGTTAATGTTTGTGAATTGTGTAATAGTCTTAAAAAGTTATCTACATAGTTCATAAAACGTATAATTTATTTTTAGTTGATATACGCTGAATGTTGACTTGTACAATTACAGATTAACCCGAATTATTTAATTCTTGTATTGGATTTCGGGGTTTTTTTTTTTAAGTCGAGTATTCAAAATCAACACGTATTCCAATATATTGAACTTTTGAAAATACGTAACAATTATCCGAAAAGTAAATTTTAAGCTAAATTCATAGATAAGTTTTTAACAACTCTACGTTACTCATTTGGTTAGCTATTAAATATCACGTTAATTAATATTTCATGTGAAATTTATCACGATAATAACATAAAATTATTATAAAAATGTATGCTATTCGAAACCGTTGATATTTGTTATAACACTTACTATTTATGATTGCGTGTTATCATTGTTCGTAATATAGTAAGTCTTTCGAACATTTTTCGTAAACCTTGTGGCGGATATTACGAAAAATGTTGCCTTTTATACATAATACGGTCTAGGAATTCTAAAGTGCACCTATACTTAATAGATACATGAATGTATCGTTTATTATATATAATTGTATCGCATATTTCGGTTAAACAATTATTGCACGTCATACGTCGGTACGTCGCAATTTATAATATTAAACAAATATATATTATATCCAATACACAGGCGATTCACGTAATACGAATATACCATATTGTGGATTTATTACTATCCAATATAATTCTACCTACAACTCGAATAATACCTTACCTCCATATAAATAGGACATCATAACGAAGTTTACAGTAATAAAGTCGAAAATTCATATAAACGATATCATTGAAATTTCTTATTTTTTCCAATTTCGTATTAAATTTATTGTACGAAAGCAATATAAAAATTAAAATAAAACAAAGTTCACATTACTATAATACAAAAATACTTTACCAAAAAGCTTGTAAAAGGGGAATATATGACATTTAACAAAATAGAACACTTTTAATGCTTCGAGAGAGAAATAAATGCGTTATACAAAAATCACAAAGAAATTCAGAAGATAACAAATTTACTTTAATAGTAGTTTTCAAAATTTAACTACATCAGTACAAATCAAATCGACGCTATACAATGTTATTAATATTTCGTGTTGGCTATGATAAAAGGTAATGCTCAAAGCCTAGCAATGTTTTAAGAAAATCTCAATGGAGTACCAGAATATGGAAGAAAATAAACGAAGAACTATACAAAAAATAAGAGAAGATGCAAAAATAGTCACAGAATTGAAAATCGAAAGTATTCCGGGCGAATATGACAGGGACCAAGGAAAACCAAAAACTCTTCTTTTGAAATTTTATATAAACCAGTAATGTTTTACGTATAAAACTAAAAATATGCAAAATCAAAAGTATAAAAAAAATATCTGAACTGAATTACTTAAAATTTTGTTTCAAATTTGTCTATTAAAACACTGTTCTTATTAGCCGAATTTTATCTAGTTAATTTCATTATTAACTTTTTACATTCTTGATAACAATAATATTTAATATCAATACTGTGTTTAAAACTTTGTATTTTAAAATCACATAACAATAAAAATGACATTTTTTAACATAAAACGTTGTTTATGTAAATACTCCTATATTTATTAGCGGTTTATATCACATATATAATAAATCATTTTTAAATTGAAAAAATTAATTTACCTCACTTTTTGTCCCTTATATATATACTCGTCTCGTCAGTTGTATATAACTGTTAATATTATTTCATTTATGTACACGTGTATAAATCATATTAGTAATATATACACACAATAGAACATCCAAAAACCGTCATAAATACAAAATAAATATTTGTCCATATTTTTTTATATTCAGTTTTATTTTTGTATACGACGTTGGCCGCTTTTCGGTTTTCATTTCAAACATTAGTCATGTCATGTCCAATTGTTTTTGGACGTTCCGATTAAATTTGTTTGTTACACTTAAGATTTCACAATAAATCACAACCGTAGTTAGTGACAAAACCCAAACCGGCAACATACACGACACGATAAGAACACGCCTCGTTCCTCGAATCTTGGGGTTTCAATAGGCATTTACCCGAAATTTCGCTAGAGGCAATGCCCTTAGAAATCCCATGGGTCGAGGATCAACGACATATATTTGCAATCTGCGAGGGAGATATTTTTTCGAGGAAAGTTTTATAACCAGAGATGTTAATTGGCTCTACTAATAACACGTATAGTTTGCACCACCTACAGGTAAATAAATGATCATACGTTACTGCATTCAAGTATGTACAATTGAAATAAAAAGAAATACTCGTAATTCGCGCCCCTTTTAAGATTCAGTTTTAGAAACGTGCGCCACAACCAAAAACAATTATTGTTACGTGTAATGTGTACCACATTTAATTTATATTATGGTACACGATTCAATTCGATCGAATAAATCGATTAATCGATTCCATTGGAACGAATAAATCCAGAACAACCAAAAATGATAACTCGAAATAAATTTACAATTTCCCTGTTATCTATCAGAGATGGCTTTTTCTAATAAATCGACATTCATTTTCGAAACAGAGGAGCTGTGACGTATTTAACGGTCAGGCAATTCAGACATGTCCGACCAAGCATTCGCTAATAAAACATAAAACAATATTCTACATTTTCCATCTGCAGAAAATCCAGCATATTGCCTTCGCATCGCGAATGCGGCGCCTTAGGTTTTGTTGGGCCGTACAGAAATCACTTTTCGCCATGACGCGTGCTTCGGGGTTTCCGCCAGCACGGCCACGGAGTCTAGTGACCACTCTCCTCTGGTGAATGCACTCGGCTCGCGCGGCGCTGATATCCGCGTTCCACCAATAGACCAGCTTCTGTCGCTGGTCGGTTTCCGAGACCCTAGGCGGAAACGCTATATTGCACACCACGGTCGCCCGTTTCAAGTGTAACTCGGCTTCGGCCTCGTCCTCTGTGCCACCGTCGGAGACCGGCGGTTCCGCGGACGGAACTATCCCGTTAGCGTGGCCACGAGTAAGTCGGCGTCCATGCGAGACATCATCCACCCAATGGGTGCGGAGAACCGACCGCGCGACTGACGTTCCTGGCGCCGTCTTTAGAACCAGAGGTATGCCTGGAACCGTACATGTGACGCACTTGATGGTGATCACTTAGGTTCACGAGGTCCGGGCACACGGTCCATCCCCTGAGCCTCGTAGCTGTGGCGTCAGATACCCAAGTGAGTTCTACTATCGATCCATGCCCACGTCCGTGAAACGTCGAATTCCTTTCTCGGTTGGCCAAGTTTAAGCCCAGGGTGTCAGCGAACGCGCAGAGTAGGTTGCCGCTTGTATCCGTGCGCTGATCGCCCCAGCGCGCCGAGTGTGCTTTTAAGTTGCTAGCTGGGGACATGGCCTCACAAAGCCTATATAATCCAAAAATTACGTTTCTTTCGGCGGCAGTCCACGGCAGTCCATAACAGTGACGAACAGTCAGCACGGGCTGCCGGACAAGCTGTTGATTTAGACTACCGGTCCAGTAGTTACGAGTCTCCCGTCTACTTGTGCGTTAGAGAGGTGTCTTCTTAGAAGAAAAATCTCTCGTCAAACGGAGTAGAGGAGGTTATCACCAGCAAACATTTACTGCACCTGAAGACGTTCCACCCACCAGCCACCAAATATCTTCAAGCTGTCGGTATTTCGAGGGATAAATCCAATCATTTGTCATTAACTTATTGCGTTTTTGTCATTTTAACATTTGTTTTTTTTTTGTTGTTTATGGACGTTGGTTTATTTTTGTTTTTTTATTTTATATAATTTTATATATAAATGTTTTGTTTAAATAAACGATGGCGACCCACTGTCCTGAATTAATAGTCGCGGTTCAGCGGTCATTATGAGAGGTCGTGTGTTAAATGTGCTCTCCAGTTTTTTCAATTTTTTGTTTTCAATTTTGGTCCATTTTTATATGTTTTGATATCAAAAGTTTCGTAGCGTTGGTGCGAAAATTTTGGTGTTGAAATCGTGAAGATCGGTCAATTTTTGAAGCTCTCAGATTCGAAATTGTGAATACGATAATTGGTTTGTAGTGCAAAAAGGTATATCGAATTTATTTATCGGCATTATACGACGTTATTTCGGGTAAAATTGGCTTATCGCGTTTTAATTAATAGCGGATAATCACATATATTACGACCATATATGGTCATTTTGGCGATAGGTCTTGTTTTGTTTTTATCATTTGATTTCATTTATTTTAATTAAAATCTAAAGCTGTACGGAGAGGGTATCTCCCACCTATAATCAAAATCATCATTATCAACATTTAAATTGCAAAATAACTATTTAAATTATTATTATACTATCTGTTTTTTCTAATTTATTTTATTTTACTATCAATATTATTATTATTATTATTGTTATTAATATTTTATTTTATTATTATTATCACAGCTTTTTATATTATCATTATTATTATTATTTATTATTTTATCTAAATATGCTATTTTATCATTAATCCAATTAAAAATCTTAAATACACCTAATATTGACCCCGCACTCCAGTACAATTAAAAATATTTCTTCAGGATTAAATTTTTCGTTTTTCGGCCATATCTCGGCTAATATTGGAGATAGGCGAAAACCGTGAAAATTTTTAAAAGTTTAACCGAAAGGGGGTACTAGGCGAATAAGATAGCAAAAATTTCCCCCCCAAATTTCTCCTGAAACTTCCCCTTACGGGTTAGGGTTAGGGTTAGGATTTGGGTTCGGGTTTGGGTTCGGGTTAGAATTATGGAATCAATCCCTGAGAATGAGGGATCCACGGGGGTAATGGAAGGAGAGATTTCGAGTGGTATAAAAAGGAGGAGACCTGAGTTAGAATACTCCCCTCCACTGAAAGAAAGTCATGCAACACTATTCAAACATTTCAACGAGGTTGGAACTCAGTTTTGTGTGGCCATGGCCACCGAAAAGGAGAAAAAGAAACTGTCGGCCGGGTCCTTTTCAGAACTCCTGCAAATAAAGGGACGCTTTGATGACATTTTTGAGGCTCTACTTGAAGAAAATGCTTCCCTAAGGGGAAAATTGGCCGAATCCAGGGTCCGAACGGTCAGGGTTGAGACTAGAAATGAACCGAGGGTGTCAACTCTGAATTCGGCCCGGAAGGCAGATGTACCAAGCATTGTGGAAACAACATTGTCGAATGCTCTAAAGGAACTACAAGTAAAAGATCAAGAAAAAGATAGCCAAGGTAGTCAAACTAAAAAAAAGAATAATAAAGGAAAACAGGTTATAAACCAAAATAACACTAATAACACCAACAACAAAAATGTTAAAAAAGCTAAAAAAGACCCCCAAAATGTAGGAGTTTCTGGAGAGGGGACAAGCGTTATACCAATAACGCCTGCATCTAGGTCAACGGAGAATAATGAGGATACAAACATGGATGAAGGTTTCTAGACGGTAACCAGGAAAAGTATTACTAAGAGAAAGAGGGAATTTGAAGAATTAGAATTCTATAGAAATAAAATACCGGAAAAAAGTTTCTTAGTGGAAGTTGGCAGAGAAGGAAGGGACATAATTAAAAAAAATTTATGGCCAGAAATAGTAAAAAAGGTACCAGCACCCCAAGTCAAGAACACCAGAATTCTTCCAAGGGGGGACATCACTATTAGACCAGGGGATGAGGCAACGTATAAAGTACTAAAAGAGATCCAAAACGAGGGATTAATCAAAATAAGGGAAGAAACACCTAACTGGCCAAGAGTCCAGATCTACGATGTAGACAGGGATCTCGAAGGCCAGGTAATACCAGGGTTTATAGCGGGACAAAACTCCAACTTAGGACTAACAAAAGAGCAAGCGGACGGTCTCATTAAACCGCTTTTTCGCTGGGGCCCCAAGACAGGATCAACGGTAAATTAGATTTGCAGCATCGCCCCAACAATTTATAGGACAATATTACATAAAAGGGTATTCTTAGGATACTCTTTTTGCAGGATAGCAGACTTTTTATCAACGGTAAGATGTTATGCATGCCAAGGATATGGGCACATAGCATCAAAGTGCAAAAGGGATAAATTGGTTTGTGGTTACTGCTCTGACATGGGCCATAAATTTGAGGTCTGTCCAGTAAAAGACAAGGCGCCGAGGTGTGCAAGCTGTGGTTTGGCACATTCGGCGTCCAATATTAATTGTATTATTAGGAAAAAGGTCTTGAGATCAGTAGCGTGGAGGACTGATTATGGTCCTTCACAAATATGAGTTCCTGTAAGAATGAAATAAAGGTGGCCCAGCAGAACATGAACGGGAGTCGAATAGTCTCTGTTCAACTCCTGGACTACCGCAGGGCCACCAGGGTAGATATACTCCTACTATAGGAGATGCCGCTTGAGGGTATGAGGATTTATGGAATGGATACAGGAGGTATTAGGACCATAAATAGTTCTGCAGGGGGATCCTCTATGGCCGCGATTGTGGTCGTCAATGAGGACATTGAGGTTTTGGCCATAGATGGCCTCATGGATAGGTTTTTTGCGGTGGCTAGTGTAAGGAAGGGGTCGGGAAAGCCGATAGTTTTTATATTGGCTTACTTTAAGTATAGTATCCCGACCCTGGACTTCACTAGGAAGCTGGGCCTTATCCTTGATAAGGCAGGAAGTCATGTTGTTTTAGGGGCCGATGTCAACGCGCATTCGGCGCGTTGGTTCAGTAGGCCCGATAACAAGTCGGGGTTAGCGAGAGGAACACACGTAGAGAGGTTGATAGGAGATATGGGTCTACGGGTACACAATCGGGAGGGTTATCCCGATACGTACCATAGGAGGGGTATGGGCTCGTCGAATATTGATATTACGCTCTCAAAAGGAGAGGGTATATATCTAACGGTTCAGGACTGGTGTGTCGAGGTGAATATCACGGATAGTGATCACAGATTGATTCGGTTTAATGTGAGAAGTTGCGGGACTGTTTCTGAGATCACGCAGAAGGTTGATAGATACAATGTCAAAAGGGTAGTGTTTGATAGGTTTACTCAGGTTCTAACTCAGAGCACTGGGAACAATTCTAGGGCGTTAGAGAGTTCTGTAGATGAGTCATCGAGGGCGTTTACGGATTCAATTAAGAGTGCAATGAAGGCCTCGATGTCTAAGTTCAAAAGAGGAGGAAAGTCGAAACCACATTGGTGGTCGAAGGACTTGGACAGATCTAAAAAAGAGCTAAGAATCTTTAGGAGACATTCGGATTATAAAGAAGAGGATAGGAGTGAGTACAGGCGTCTGAGAAATAGGCATCTGTATCTGGTTAGGAAGTCCAAATTAGAAGCTTGGAAAGAGTTCTCTAGTTCGGGGAATAGGTATGTATGGGGTCCTCTCTACAAATGGGCCAGAAATGGCCCAGTTGGTAATAGGATACCGATTTCCGTGCGTCGTGCGGGGGGCGACTTCACGTTGTCAACCGCACAAACGGCGGAATGCTTGTTGGGAGAACTCGTCCCTACGGATGATCAGGTCCCAGTCTTTGAGGGTAATAGGATAGGTAGGGAAAATATCAGCCTCTCTATGGGTGAGGTAAGAGAAGCCATTTGGAGGATGGCGCCCAACAAGGCTCCAGGACTTGACGGCATTACAGCCGCAGTCCTGAGGATGTCCTGGCCGACCATAGGGTCGGTTTTCACCAGGCTCCTGGGTGGATGTTTGAGAACATCCACATTCCCCTACTCGTGGAAACGAGCTGAAGTGGTCGTCATCCCCAAATTGGGTGGGAGGGATCCGAGCTTACCAAAATCTTACAGGCTAGTGAGCCTACTCTCGGTTCCCTCCAAGGTCTTAGAGAGACTTATCGTGAAAAGGCTCATAAGTGAGACTTCCCCGAACATGTCAGAAGACCAGCATGGTTTTGTAAAAGGGAGATCCACGATAAGTACGATCAAGACTTGTCTGGAGTGGATAAAAAGTAGGCAGGAGTCGGCTGTCATAGGCATATTCTTGGATATAACCGGAGTTTTCGACAACTTAAGCTGGTCTAGTCTATTTAGGGACATGGATAGGTTGGGAGCATCGAAGGCGTCAAGGTCGATAATACAGAGTTACCTGGAGCGCAGGACGGCCTCACTCAGGGTAGGCAAGTCAACGGCTCAGGTAGTTCTGACCAGGGGGTGCCCCCAGGGGTCGCAGCTAGGTCCTGTACTCTGGAATTTATCGATGGATTCTGCTCTAAAGATAAATAAGGAAAAAAGTATAAAAGTGATTGCGTATGCAGACGATATAGCGGTGCTAGTAGCAGGCATCGATCTTAAATCAGTTAAATCAAAGGCGAGCAATTTCCTGTCGGCTCTTAAAGGCTGGGCAGGGGAGAGAGGTTTAACTTTCTCCTCAGGGAAATCGCAAGCTCTAGTTTTTAAGGGTAATCCATCGCCGACTTTTTCGGTTCCATTCGAGAAAGAAAATATCACCTTGGTGGATGAAGTTCGTTATTTAGGTGTTGTGATAGATAAGGGTAGAAATTTCTGGGCCCATATACGGTCTATGGCAGGGAAATCTGACATGCTATATTCAAGATTGAGAGCGGCTACATCCGCTGGTTGGGGAATTAAACAAGCAACTTCGAGGGTTATATATAAGGCAGTTTTTCTGCCTTGTATAACTTACGCTTCGGAGATTTGGTGCCAGGAAGTTAGGACCAGAAAGACCATTAGGCTTTTAGGAAGCAAACAAAGAAGGGCATTATTGTCAATAACGGGGGCGTATTCTACTACGTCAACGGACGCGCTACAAGTGGTAGCAGGACAATTGCCTCTGGATTTAGAGATAGAGTGGAATGCTTTTGTGAAGGACTCAAGATCAAAATCTTATACAGAAGAAGAGGTTGGTGATTTTAGGGAATTAATTTTGGAGAAATGGCAAAATAGATGGAATAGGTCAGTTAAAGGTAGATGGACTTATTCCATGATACCAAACGTCAGGAGGAGACTTAGTCTCTCTTTAGCTTTAGATCACTTCACTACGCAGTTCTTGACTGGGCACGGAGACTTCAACTTCGCGTTGAAGGGTTTCCGCCTGGTTGAGGATGCAACGTGCAGTTGTGGATTAGGACAAGAAACGGTGGAACACGTGCTTTTTGAGTGTATGATTCACGAGGAAGAGAGAAACAAACTCCGTATAATGGTAAATAAGAGTAAAAATAGCTGGCCATGCGTGACCAGCGTTTTTCTGCAAACGAGGACAAATTATGAAGCTCTCAGGAGGTTCTCTAGAAAGGTTTTAGGTCGGAAAAAAGTCTTGGATTAGAATTTAACTTGTACGCAATAGGTTAGGTGGTGGATAGGCCCACCATCATTTTTAAGGTCATTTAATTTTGTAGGTTTTTGGCAGAAAATGGCCCACCGCTAGCCGGCGTGGTGGCCAAAATAGCGGGAGGATAACACTTTTTAAGTGCTCTCCGAGTTGTCCCACCGATGTCAACTTAAAACCCAATCGATACCACGGGGGTGGGGAGCCCCACTGCTTTCCAGCCGGTTTACCGACCTGAAGACAGTGCCCCACCAGGTTGAGGTGCCTACCTTAGCTGAAACGTGGGGGTTGTGGGACAGGCGCCTGATAGTAGATTCATAAACTCACTTACCCGGTGAGGAACCGGAAACCAAACGACTCTCGTCGTTCCGGTTCAAGAATAGGGTACGGGCCTCTTCGGGCCCGGTTCTGGTGGTTCTTATGACCACCCATGGCCCTTGTGGTCATGTGCCAGGGCGCACCTTTTTTTTTTTTTTTTTTTTTTTT
>JAIPRN010003642.1:0-20019 GCA_025469175.1 Geopemphigus sp. TES_GeoC_2020 | reverse complement strand
CGATGGCGTACTAACGGAGAAGGTTTGGGGATAAACCCTTCCTTCGCCGTAAATTTTTAGGAAAAATTAATTTCTCACGAGACGTATACGTTTGGACAATAATAACGAAAAACTAAAATATTTTCAAACTTCAATACACGTTATAATATAACGTGTCCCGTTTCGTTTGGGTGGTCCGATTTATTTATTTAAAAATTAACCATCCCCTTCCCATCGAAACACAGGTCTAAGTACGCTACTGTCCATTAATATCGTTCACATTTATGTGACACGAATTGTCGTTTATGTTTAGTTCGGAAAATGTACTAAACAAATAGATCTGTAGTAATATAAGTCTCGGGACAAACATTCAAGTATTTCACACATAGGTGTGAGTTTTAAAATATTTAGCCGCGTGACGATAGTGAATTTTTGGTTGTTAAGTATTTCAAACGGTCAGAAGAGTCGTTGTATGTTCCGAAAATATAGTGGTTTCGGCGAATTTATTCATTTTCGTCTTAAAAATCAAATTAATCGAAAACTACACCGCGTAGGTAACGCGAACTCGAATTGGCGTTCGAATTGTCCTTCCGCGCGCATGGAGGAATAAACATTCATCGCCCACGGTTATGTATACTCCTTGACACGAGCGTTCACGCACCCGGTGTCGAATCTCCTTGGCCGCATATCGACGGACGAACGCTGTTCATTTTGGTTATGTAAAGTTTGTGCGAATGGTCGTAGGATTTCTTTACTGAAATTTTACGTATTTTATTGTTCGTCGTGTTTGTTCCGTCGTTCGAAAAGTGTACTAACAAAACGTCAACATGGGTCGGATGCACACACCCGGGTAAATATTCCGTCGTATTTCGTGAACGGAACGTCGCGGACACGGCACTCAACTCACCACGTAGTCCGTGCGACCCTCTTCGCGTTCTCAGACCGTGGCTTAATCCCCGACACGGTCGCTTTGTTTCATCGGCGTTATTTTAATTTTTATCTCGCGTGTTTTGTAGAAAAGGTATTTCGAAGTCGGCTTTACCGTACCGTCGTAGCGTAGCTACATGGTTGAAATTGTCCGCCGAAGATGTCAAAGATCATATTTTCAAGTTGGCCAAGAAGGGTTTAACACCGTCCAAAATCGGTAATATTGCAATATCATTATACGCTTACCCCTATTTATATCATGTCCTTCGTAGTAAACATTATGTTTGCTAGTTATATTGCGTATAATAATTATATAGCGTCGATCGATAGTTTATTGTTGGCATCTACGCCGAATCGTTGATACGGGTAATTCGAAGTAATGTAATATGTTCTTAAGAAATTTGGAACTCGATTCGTGCTTGGCGATTTTCCAATATTATTGATCGTGCGTTTATGATAATTATTGTGTTTTGGTCAACATTGTTCAGAAATGTTTGAGCGTTATCACCATATTCTTATAACTTATTTTAATTAAAAATTGCTCCGTGATGATCATATACGCTTAACCGAACACTTTATTTAATTGGTTTTCAATTTTGTCGAGTTTATTATGCGGATTAATCGAGGCATTTGTCTGAGAGCTTTTTGTTTTGACAAATTTTTTTATTTTATATTATAAAATCGAATTTTTAACAGATTTATATTAACACGCGTTATATAAATATAATAATTGTATATTTACATAGTTTTTTATTAATTTGCAACCTAATCACTTGGTATTTTAAACAAATATCCGCTCTATGGTGATCATATACACGTCTTCTGAATACTTTGTTTAATTGGTTTTCAGTTTTTCGTGGTTTATATGCAGACTTAACAAGGGATTTATCCTAGAGAGTTTGTTTTAAATTTAGTGGTTAATTTTTTTTTTTAATAAAAATATGTATCTTAAGCAAGCGCTAGTACAATGTTATATTTTTCTTTGTTTTAAATTCTAGATATCAACAAAAAAAATTTATACATATAAGTTTAGATATTTTAAAATACAATATCTAATTATTCCGAAGGTATTTTATTTTTTAGAAATTGCTCCGTGATGATCGTATACATTAATCATCTGAACACCTTATTTAACTGGTTTTCAGTTTTATTAGGTTCTTTATATGCAGACTTAACGAGGCATTTGTCTGAGAGCTATTTCGGTGTTGCGCATTAATATTTGCCGATTATTATATGCGTCGAATAATATATTTACCGTACGTTTGCCACAGGTGTTATTTTACGAGATTCTCACGGTGTTGCCCAAGTGAGATTTGTAACTGGAAACAAAATTCTTAGGATCATGAAAGCTATGGGTTTAGCTCCAGGTCTCCCTGAAGACTTGTACCATTTGATCAAGAAGGCTGTAGCAATTAGGAAACATTTGGAAAAGAACAGGTAACGTTTTTTAAATTGGAAATTTTTACTGTAAAATAAAACGCTATAGTAAGTATATACAATTTTTATCGTTATATTCAGGAAAGACAGAGATTCCAAATTCCGTTTGATTTTGGTAGAATCACGTATCCACCGTTTGGCCAGGTACTACAAACGCAAGTCAAAGATTGCCCCCAACTGGAAATACGAGTCGAGCACTGCTTCTGCTTTGGTCGCTTAAGTGAACTGTTTTATTTGTACGAAAGTTTGAAAAATAATATAACTTACAATTTAAGTTTACCAAAGGTGTCTTTATTTTATTTATTTTACGATATCTAAACCCCGAAAATTTAATACGACATTTGTGGTTGAATTCGTCAATTACGTCTAACGTTATAACGAAATATTTTGTAATTCGTTGCGTGTACGTTATGTATGTTACGGTTAATGTGTACAATAGCCGAATAATGTATACATATTAGCTTCACTATTTGGACGTGTTGTACGGAAATTTAAAATAATAATTTCGTTATTTCTTCCGGCTATCGTGTACGTTAGTTACTACTATTTACTTACGTGGTTATACGTACGAAGAATTACCGTTTATTCCAATCGTATATATTGTACATAGGTCCAAGCTATATGCGCTATCTTACTTTAGGTTTGCTAAAGAAGAAACGCGATAATATACCCATAGATGAGGGTTGCCATCCTGTGGCCAAGATCCAAGAATCGAGCCGATGGCAGTTTTTATTATTTTAAATAAACGGAATAAACCGAAATTATCGATATATTATTGTATCGGTGTCGCGTAAGAAAAAAATATACGTAATAAAAACTAAAACGTATATTTACACGTGTAGAGGCGCGAACACAAACTATTCGTTGCATGGTCTCCACCCCGGGGGGAATTTATTCTGTACTTACCTGTGTTGAATTTTGGGTCGAAAACAAATTCAATTTAGGAAAAAACCAAAGCGATAGAAAAATAAAACTGAGAAATGTTTATTGATCTGTGATCGAAAAACGAACGAAAAGGTTGTATCGAACAAGTCGATGGCCACTTATGGTCAATTAATATTAGACGACGTTGGACCAACACGAGAGTCCGTACGTTTTAAGGAATACGACTCGAATCCGAATAAATTGTAACATTGCCGTAGTATTTTGGTACGCCACGTGTCTAAAATTTGTGCCGTCGATTTTTACCTTTGATCGAAACCGAACCGGTAAAGTGTCGTCCGAGTTACGATCTATCGGTCGATTCCCGGCGACCAACCTTGGGTACGAGTTGCGCCCGCCCCCCCTTCGAGTTTCTTACTTTTTTCGGCGGATTTTAAGGGGTAATTTTCGTGGAAAATCGTCGCCGAGCGCTCCCCTAAACTACGAAAAAGCGTTTTTTGTTTTCCGCCCAAGACGATCGCGAATTATTCGCATTACCCATTGTTCGGTTCGTTGGACGCCAGAAGTGTCGGCAGCGAGCGACGAATTCGCGTTGGGCGAACGTTACGAAATGAAAGAGGTACGAAAAAAGAAACACAACACGTTGGTCGTCGTAACGTGTAAACGCGTTTATCTCGAAAACTAATTTTCGCGGCTCCGTGTCCCTCCTTGTAATTGGCGCACCGTCGATTATGATGGCGTGGCAGAATACGCTTGGGCGGTCATGCGAGGTAGTAGATACGGAAACAGGACACGGTCGTAAAGGGATGGAGGAGCGTCGAAGAAACGGTCGAACGAGTACACTGTTGGGGCGTGTGTGATCAAATTGGTGGCGGCGGTCCGAATAGGTGGGAAAATGAGGCGGACTAGAGACGTCACTGGCGCGCGCCCGGTCTCGCACACGTGTGTACACGGGCGGGCGCGTAGGTTGTGGGTGAAATAAATACCGTTCCGCGCGTAAAATCGTCGATTGATCTCGCGTTGTTTTTAGCCGAACGAATATATTATCCGCAACGCGTTCGGTCGTCTCTGGGTGAGCCAGCCGTACACTAAAAAAAAAAACTGTTTTCGACGACAAAACTCTCGAGTCGTATTTTAAGCGTACCACCACCACCAGATGCGTCTGGTGAAACAACGGTGGAGCGGCCCGAACTTTTCGGGATCGGTAATCAGGCGTGTGATCCGCGGGACACGACGAGGAGGAGACCGGGTGGCGAATTTCGCTCGGCCGATCGTTTCCCGCGGATTCGTCCGGCCGGCACTACCCGTTGTTAAAAGTGACGGCGGTACGCGGGGGGGGCGAAACGTCATTGCCCTGGCAACGACGGATTCGGTGGCGCGGTTGTCACCTACACCCGTGTAAACTGGCGTTCGACCAATAAACCGATCGCCGCGTGGAGAACGGCCGACGATTACACAAAACGACCAACGGTAAATACCGGCCACTCTGTCCGGATCGCGTCTACGAATTATTATCGTTTCGTCAACGATACGCGATTTTGTACAGTTGTTTTCCAAACACCGCGGACACGATCGTCGACGTTTAAAAAGCACAATTTTACGCCTTGTCCGGGCGTGTGTCCCTAGCGACACTGTACCTCTCGGTGCGCGTAGCAACGTCGCCGTTATATAGGTATTAGTTGTTCCCAAAGCCGAGACACGGCGCGATTACGAACGGCGAAAACACAAAACGGACAAAGCCCCCGAGTACGTAATAATATTAAACGTACCCGGGGTTTTGTTTTCCCATCCGGGATATTTTGAAAATACTACGCGTCGGTTCCGCTTTTAACGGACGACCCGGTACTTTGTCGGCATCGTCGCGCCCCTAATTAATCGTTTCAGTTCTATCGTTTTGGCAACCGCGGAAACGTCCACCAGCGAACGGACGAGCCGCTTCATTTGGCGCGCCGCGAGATTCGCTGGCATCCAGCGACGGGCAATTGCGGCGCACCGGGTAAACGACGACGCCGCCGTTTGTATTACCGATCGGATTAATTCGTTCACGACGGTTCGAATCGTACCGTGAATGACGCGCAACCGGGGGGGGGGGCATACGTAGCCGGAACAACGACGAGGACCGGCGGCACGGCCACCGAAAGCGGAGGCCGTCCAGTGGTTGTGTAGTACCCAATTACGGTTAAGGGTCAAGGGACAATAAAATCGGTCGGTTTTTACCGCGCGCCGAAAATAATTTATTACGAAACAGCCTTAAGGATATCGTTATCGTCGACGTTTACCGATCGTATAAGCTCGCGCCCGTGTTACGTTTATAAAACAATACGGCCACCGAGTTAATTATAACTTAGTCGATATATATATATATGCTTATTAGAAACGAAGTTTTCGTACGCGTTGTCCGTCTCCGGTACGTGCCGTGAACACGCGCTGGTGGTCACTGACCGATTCAACGTGTCCGCCGCTCCTGTTGCTGGTGATGTTGATCGTTTCTCGTTCGCAATATGTTCATCAGCCTGTGCGACATAAAGTACGGGCTGTTGGCCGATCCGTCGTTCCGTTCCGAGTCTTCCACTGCGACGGGATAATAAATACGGGCCGTTAAAAATAGCGCGGCCGGTCGTATTACGCGCCCCGACGATTCCCCCCTCCGCCCGTAGAAATTTCGGCGATATTTTCCCCAAAAAAAAAAAAAACGTTATCCCTACGGGCGCGTGTGTGTGCGCGCGGCCCCGAGGGCTCTCGAACCGGACGTAATTGTCGTCGGACGTTCTTTTCGTATAAGGAGCCGCCGTTCGGAGTTGCCAACCATTACGAACGTGACGACGGCGAATTCGTCCACTGTCCTGGTTCGGAAACGAGTATCGTCATCACAACTCGACCATCGTTTTTCGTCCGGCGTCTTTCCCCCCCCCTATAGTTCGTCGTAGCTACACCGCGACGTCTAGACACGGCGCCCAACCAACCGGAGCCTACTACCCCCCCCACACACACACCCACGAGACGGGGACGTTTTACGGAATTATTCGACGATTACGGGGCGGGCAGGGGGAACGCGCGCGAACCACCTTAACGGACACTACTGGGGTACTTACGGAAACAGAGGAACAGCGTGTCGACGGCGATGGAATACACGTGGAAGAACGTGGACGATATAACCCACGAACCGGCGGCGACGATGATCATCGGCAGCCATTTGTAATTGAGGACGGGCTGCTTGTGGACGAACGTGAACCCTTTGATCGACTCCGGCGGTTCGTAGAATTCGAAGTAAAACGCCGCCACGGTGGCGCCCGTTATGATGATTTTGCCGACGAAAAATATGAAGTCCGTCACCTGCGCGCGCGCGTACCGAGAGACGGACCAACGTATTTATTATGTTACTACCCACGGCGTCAGCCGCCCGACCGACACGTTACAATATTCATATTCCGCGCGCGGTTCGACGCGTACCCCAAACAACAAACGTAAACCACTCATCCACCTCCCTGGCCACGCTTTACTCCTGTCATTCGCCCCGTGATTCTGGGACCTGTCCTCCGGACCATCAACAGTTTCGGGCTACGCGTGTGTTTTCTTGGTCGTAAAATCGCCACCCCGATCGTTCCCCCCACTCTCCGAATCATCGTACTTAGCGCGCCCTGGGGGATAGGTCGTATGCGAACCACCGGGTCGCCGCGCTTGTAATCTCCTTTCAGAGATTAGCTCCTCCTCTCCTATTTACGTTCCCTAGGGTGTTCCGCCCCCGGAGTCAAATTCAACGCGCCCGTTCTCGACCACCACTCGTTTCTTCCGTCGCCGTCTTCATTTTTACACAATTTCGCGTAATTGTTTTATCGACGTATGATTGTCGAACTACGACGGAAAACTATTTCTCCAAGCTAAATAGGTATATATATAAAAAAAAACCCCCGCGATATTTTCGAAAGCTAGGAAACGTGTGTGTGTGTACGGTTACCTTGTCCAGGACCACTACGCGCAATACGTTCCTCAGCAACAGGTCGAACGCCTGTCGGGCCGACGTGCAAAAGTTGTTCCCGTACATGGCGCACATGATGTACGCGTTCCGGTTGATGAACCGCAAGAACTTGTTGAGCAGCCAAAAGAAGCACCGCATGCACGCGAACACGGCCCGGGTGAACGCGTTGTCGTACTTTTTCAATTTCGTCTCGACCCATTCGAGTATGGCGCGCACGAAATTACAAACGGCGATGATCAGCGACCCGAAGGCGACCGTCCCCAAATGGTATCTGTCAAAAAAAAATAAACGACACGCGAACGGTCGGGTCGGTCCGTAAACACCGCCGCGGCGACGACGACGTACCTGACGGTTTTGTAGACGGACGTGGTGAGCGCGAAAAACGGCACGTTCTTCTTGTGGAACGTCCAGTACCACGACGCGAACGCGATGGCCAACACCGTCTGCGAGAAGGCCGACACGAAGTTCATCAGCCAAAACATCCCGAAAACGTTGAACAGCTGGAGCGCCGTGATGAAGTCCTGCGACACCCGATGGTCGAACGCGCATTTGGCCACCTTGCACATCGACTGGCCGGCGGCGCCGTTGCTCGTACAGTACCGTTCCCATTTCGGTTCCGTGCACCAGTCGTTTTCCTTAAACGGACCGAACAAACGGCGGGTTCCCGTTAGTTTCGGGGGGGTTTTTATTTTTACGCGCGCGCGACAAAAACACGGCGTCCGCTCCGCGTTCGATTCACGCGCCTATCCGTGAATCGGACACTATTTCACGGGCCGGCCCCAATCGCGATTACGTTTCTCGACTTTTCCCGTTATCGACGGCGACGGGTTTACCGTCACGCGCGTTCTCGAACGTTTCGAAAACAACGCGTCACACGATTACGTAATATATTCCGCACCTTATAGAAATTGTCGCTGCAAACGCAGTCCGCGTCGTTGTTCAGGCCTTTGACCTTGAACACGTACAGTTTCATGGACGACAGGTAAATGGCGACGCCCAAGAACCACACGAGCACCATCAAGTACATCAGCCACTGAAATAACGGGAACATCAGCGACGTTTTGATCTCGAGGATCGCTCTGTAACAAATGGCGATTGGGTTAGGTGCGCGGGACGTAATTAGTTAGGGACGCGCCTCCCCCCCCCGTTAAGCGCTTACCGACTACCCTCGACGATGAGGGCGATGGACAGCCGGATACGTTTGCGCAAGAACACGATGATTAACAGCAACACGGCCAACGCGGTGGCCGACACGACGGTGAACACCAGCCAAGTGGACTTTTTGTTCAGCTTGTCGTTTACGTAGTTGGTCCAGCTCTGCCGTCCGCCGGTGACGACGTCCGCCGGTATCTCGTCGTCCGCCGTCGACGACGACGACGACGACGGGTCGGCGTCCTCGAACGAAGCGTACCGCAAATACGATTCGTAGCTACCTGCGCGCACCGGTCGTGTAAGAACGACCGCCGTTATCAATCCGACTTTCGGTCGGTCCCTTACACCGACATGGCCATTATGTCCGAACAAAACACGTGTAATCCACCTAACCGTATGGTTGTTGTTGTCGGCTTTCAAAAACCGCGAACGTTTAAAAAGTCGAAAATAACGTTTTCCCGAACGAAACCGTTGAAAAAACCCTCCCTACCGGAAAACGCCGTACAATTTTCGTTTTTTTTTTCAAAACGCTCGGATTCGTTCGGACGTCGCGTAATTTCGTTTTTCGGCGTTTTAGACAACGCCACTACCGCGGTTTTTTTTTTCCCCATTACGAACGAACGACATTTCGCGCGGAATTATGTAACACGCGTTTTGCAAACGCCGGTGCGACGAACACGGTCGGCGCGAGCGATGAAATTAATCGACGGGACGAGGAAACGTACCGAAACCCAGCAGGCCCACGATGGCGAACAACGACACCCAAATCAGCATCCAGCTGAACCATCTCAACAGCAGAATGTAAGCGAGACTGAACAGGATGGCGATTAGCAGACCGCCGACGATGTACTTGTAATTGTGCTGCAGGTCCTCGACGATCAGCCTAATGTTCTACGGAGGGGATGGGAACACATCGTGTACAAAATGTATTACTAATATTATATATTCGCTTTTACTATTTTAAAGTCGTTCAACCATTCGACCATTGTGCTGCCGTCCACGACGTTGTTCAGTACGATCTTGTTGTCCTTCATAAAGTTCTTCAGGTCCTCCGTGTCGCTCAGCGTGGGGACGCAGTAATTGAATACTGAAATCGGACGAGTGTGTGTGTGACGACACGTTTAGCCAACACGGACGGGCGTTATTATTATATACGCGCGCGCGCTTACTTGGTCTACTCTTAATGTAATATTTGGCGCATTGGTTGGACGCGGTCAGTTGCTTCAACGCGTCCACCGAATTCACCTGTTTGTTGAGATCGGGCGTCAGGCACACCAGGTTTTTCTGTATTGTCGGCCAATCGTGGTCGTCGCGGTCCAATTCCTTTTTCACGGACCAATCGACGTCCGGGCACTTGTCCACGCACACCTGCCAGAAAGGTTGGGTTAACAACACCACCGTACGCCGGTCGAGCGGTACATACCTGCGGGGTTTTGCATCCGTGGACGAAAATCATCGGCGACGCGCACTCGGTGATGTCGAAAAAGAACAAGAACGGCGCGTCCGATACGTTCTTGTTGTAGCCGCACACTTGACCGGACGAATCCGACGGGGACGTGAACACCTGTTCGTCCGAGTTTTGGTACGCTGAAAAACCGTACGAGTCCGCCGTCAGGAAACTATTCCGTTTTGGCGTAATAAAATCCCGTCACGCGGTACACGACGATCGTCGAACGCATTTCCTACTGTCCGTCTATTGTAATGGTTTTTATTTTTTTGAATTCGACGGTAATCGTCGGGAAAAAAGACCGTCGACCGACCCCCGTGCACGTATACACACGCGTTACGGACAATTCGGTTAGTTTTTCGTTTATAAAATCGAAGGGGTTTTGAGACGGACACGTTTACGGTTACGACCGATCGGAGATTATCGGACGAGAAAACCCCGTCCACCGGATATGAATGACCACTAATCGTGCGCAACTGGTCTGGTGGCGGCCGCGTACCGGTTAGGTACGAAAATTTCGTGGCCGCCCTTAAAGCACGGGGCGGGCAACCGCGTAACAAAATCGAGAGTACCCACCCGGGCGGCGAGTGGAATTATCGTTTTATACGATACAAACAGTTAGTTATAGCCGTCCGGCGTCCCCGTGAATCGACTAGACGCGGTAAACCCGCGCGTTTAAAATCTATAACGAAAACGGTACCGTAGAAGGCCAAAGCTATCCAGCAGGCGACGAACACGCCGAATCCGACGAAGCACAGACAGTCCGTGCACGACCGTTTCTCCAGGGGTTTCTTCCTGTTCGGGCTGTAGCAGTCTGCAAATATCGACGAACCGTCGCGTTATTAAATGGTCGAAGGCGTCCGGTGACGTCCATTAGCCGCGGGGACTCCACAACGCCGCGTCGTATTTAAAGCCTACACCGGACGCGGAATACGCGCCCAAAAGTTCGTACGCGTTCGCTTCGTGTTTCTCTTGTCCGCGCGTCAATTCGTTACAAACGACAATTTCGCTGACGACCGGCTAACGTAGTAACACGCGATTCGTATTTTTTAATTTCGGAAAGTTTTTCGTTTCGCCATAGCCGGCGGCGGCGTCTGAGCGAGCGTCTCAGGGCGCGTATTATTTGCGTCTTTCGAACGTTTTCATATTGGCCGACGAACGTTCGGTGGAACGTCGTCGTCGGCGACGATGCGAAATCGCCGACACGTGTCGAATTCTAGGCGCGTTCGATATCGGATTATCATCGACACGGCGAGGAATAATAACGACGCGCGTTTCGACTCGGATAACAAAACGAAAAAAAAAAAAAACAAATGCTCGACGCTTACCGCGATCCATTGTTCGCGCGTTTTGTTCGTTTTCTACGCAACTTCGGCTGGTTCGGTGTCCGTAAACTTAGACCGGTTCCTTCCGCATGCTTTCTTCGAACACCGCTCGTAGTCCGCGGCTGTCCTGCAATCACGCGTAACGTATTTACATACATGTCATACACACACGCTCATCGCGTTACGGAGTCACGTTTTACGTTAGGTTGTTGTGTTTCGGTTTGTGTTTGGGCTATTTCACGTTAAAAAACGCTCGATTTCACAGACGGCGATGACCACCGTGTCAACTCGTCTCCACGGTTTTGTCACGACGACTGGCGTTCGTTCTCGCCATAGGTAAAAGGGAAAATCCGGCACGTTTGTTCGCCGTCGTTTAACGGCGCGAAATATCGCGTCGAACGGGCGGTAATACCGTTGTCGATCGGTCTTTTTTGTGTCGTTCGTCGGCCAAAATCGTTAGAACGGCCACCGAATTTTTACCAATAGTCCGAATCCGTTATTATATCGCGCGCGCGCTATTAACGGCCGTCCGCGAACTGGTCCCGAAAGTTACGCGAAAACGTACGGTACGACGGGGGCCGTTTTGTTGGCAACGATTGATACGAACTCGGTTACGTCGGGGACTCGACGATTTTCGGAGGCACTTACGGGCGCTCCGAAAATGGACGATTCCGTATTCGTCGAACGCGTTTTCGATAGCACCCGTCAAATCGGCGAATTTCACCGAGACAACGCAATAGTGGTAGTCCGTCGAGAAACCGGCGTATATTTTGACGGTCCACCGATCGTTTTTCGCTCTGGTAAAACGTTTTGAATAGCGCGCGCACTTTAAACCGGCCTGGAACCGACAGGGCCTCGGGACACTCCCTCACGCGCACCGACCGGCCGTCGTTCTTAAGACTATTATGTCTACACCGACCGCGGGCGTACAAATAAAACGACGACGACGTTACGCGTAAAAAACGAACGACGCACGCGGGCCACCGTTCCCGGATCGTTCGAGACACGCGCGATTATTAAATCGGAATACGGGTTTGTTTTTTTTAACCGACAAAATTATTACAATAATCGTTCGCGATTTCTCCTTTGTGTCTTTGTTAAATTATCGTTAATCGGCGTACTCGTCGAACGCGCGATAAGGCGCGAACACAAAAACATTATCGGAACGTAGTAACGTCCCCGGGCCGCTAGAGGATTTCCCTCCGGCCCGTTTTGACGAAAGAATTAGTATAATTACGTCGAGACGTTTCGTCACTTTGACGTTGCGTTCGCCGATTCTCCGCAATATCGTCCAAATTGGACCACCACGTCGAGTATATATATACACACGCGCGCGTTCCGAAGGTCGGCGCGGATGGTCGTCGATAAGACCGCGGAAATAAAATAACGCGCGCGGTCTTTTCCTGGTAGGCCCGCGTACGTCAATTCGCGTCCGATATTTTAACGTCGTCGTCGCGATCGCAATTTATAATTATCGTTTAGCGCGTTCGACGTCGTTACAATTTGCCAATATTACGGAATAATTGGTACGGCTCGTTCCGACCGTATTCTCAGGAACCGCGCGCGTTCTATATATATATATTCGTTACGGCGGTCGTTCACCCAACCCACCGTGTTAACGCGTAATATTTAATCACAAAGCGATTGACGCGATTCGTACGTAACGTACGTACGGGCACTCGCGGCGGAGTCGTTATTACTATTCGTTCGATAATTACGGAAAATACGAAAAAGTGAATCGAAATATTCGAACGCGTACGACGGGCCCGATATTTTAACCGAATTTTCGTGTACGAATGTGCGCCGTTCGAATAACAATCATCCCGGACCATTTCCGTAACGGAACGCGGGCGAAGGAGGCGGCACGCGGAACTTATTTTTCGCGTATTTATCCGCCAATTGGGTAATTAACGCGTCCCGGCGCGAATATTTCGTTCGCGTCGGTAGACAATTAATTGTGGCCCGTAAATACGACGCGTTGTCGTACCCCGCTGGCGCGCGAACGCGATAGATAAGAAGAAAATACGTGAAAACCGAGGTGTCTTTACGTATGGCGGTCAGGTCCACGCAATTTTAGTAGTTCATCAAGGTGTACACGGCGGCAAAACATAACGACGCGGAAACTTACAGTTTATACGGTCCGATAAAATATACGAGTACGGTTTGAATCGGCGTCATAACATTAACGCCCGAGAGCCGTTACCTCTAATATGTATCGAATTTCTTTTGGAAAAATTTCCATTGTACGAAAGCCGCCATTTCTCAATCGCTTACCGTGTACCGCGCGTACGGGCGCGATAAACGTATTTAATTATAATCGGTCGAAAACACAAGCCGTTTTTTCTTTCGAAATTCTCGTTGTACCTATTGTGTTCGTCTAGACCTAATCAATCGTTCGCAAATGGAACGCAATTAATATACGATTCTGGTAAACGAGTATTTTCGTCCACGTCCGCGACGATTCGTCGCCAAATACAATATACTAATTAAACCCGTATAATCGACGAAATAACTATAACATTCCAAACGCTCGTTTTACGCGTTCGTTATATCAATTTTTTTTTCATTTTCGATTTGCACCCAGAGACGGTGGTGTCTCCGCACGGACGTTATCAAAATTATCATAGTTCCGACTAAGTACTAGTAGGCAATTATTCCGCCGTGCTCTTCCATTTTCGCATTTTAATTTTAAACACTTTAAACGCCGCGAATTTTAACCATCGGTAACACGGGGTTAAAATACATATGTGGCCGTCGAAAATAAAAATGTTTATAACAAAGTACGCCGAAATGTTGTTGGCGATTTTACGCGAAGAGGGTAATCTCTACTCTCTACCGACGTAATGTTTATATAGAGTCAGTGCAGCGATGGTCCGCACCACGGGTCACGCAGAGAATTCAACGATCGGCCAGATAAGTTCGACGATAATTTTGACTGCTTCCGCGTGTATCGTACCGGTTTTGTCTGGCGAAACGTAAAATCTCTCGGTTTCCCGTCGATCGCGCGTTTATTAAGTACGTACGCCGTATGGGTACGCACGGTGTAAGAATTTCGAATTTATCCGCACCGAGCCGTAAGAATTTCGGCGGAGAGAACGTGCGGTTCAAAATGTCGAGATTTTCTCCGGGGCAAGTTTATTTTCAATCGATTAACAACGAGGCGCGTTGGGCGAACATCACGCGCCGATTTGTTTCGTTACCTCGCAGCGACGGCGTTTTCAATGAAACAAGCAGCTTCCGAGCCGGCTGTTGTTGGTGACAAATGATGCGTTGGTCGGTTCGACGCGTACCAGCCTTTGGCGATCGACGAAAAGACGAATATTTACGTAAAACGATTACGCGGAGAACCTTTTCGTTGCCGGCGATCAACTATTGTGTGTTACACACGGCGCCGTCAAAATTGTACGAAGCGATTTTCACGGGCGATCGCGGACGCGTCGTGTCGAGAACTGAGAACGCGCGTCTGAGTCGTCGTCGCCGCCGCCACCGCTGCCGTCGCAGTTGTCGGGCGGTGGCCGGGCGCGTCAGCGACGACGCGTAATTGACCAATTGTGAAAAGGCGCTTTTTGAGACCCCGCTGTCGTTTAATACGCCGAAACACGAACACGAGAAAACGCGAATTATCGCGTAGAACCTGGACGGACACGGGTGACCTCTTCTTAATTTGTTGAACTCAATTTAGACGTGAACGATGACGAACGCGCCGGAAGTCGGAACCGTACGATAGCATTATTGCGCACAAACAATTGAGACGGAATTCTTCTCCCCACGCATCGTCGCGTTCCGGGGACCGTCGTCGTCGTAATACGTCGATACCGATTCGGAAAGACGTACGCGAGTCGAGGACGTTGTTTTAACCTATTTTCGATCCGGGACGGTGGACCTCGACAATTGGTCAGACCTGTCCGACTCGCGTACAATCCGAAAACTAAATTTATCGGGAAATCGGTTTCGAAATCGTGGCGTTTGCTACGATACGAAATCCGTAAACGGCATTCGGTAAACGCGAACACAAAATAGATACACACAATTTTACGATACGACATTTTTAAACTTTATAGATATACGTACGTAAAACAAAATGTTCCTAACGTTTCGGTGTATAGGGGGAAGCCCTCTTGATCATCCCCGTAAACGCGCCGCTAACTTACAAACCCGAACGATATTACGCGTTGCATGTACGCGCGTACATTATCGAATTCAAACCGCATTAACAATACCGCGGATTTCGGAAATTGTAATCCCGGAACAAAATCGTACCACCTTTCGGCTATCATTTTTAACATTCACGGACTACGCGTGCAATTCACAGTCGTTAACCGTAATTCCTATAGTACAAAGCGGAGACGATAGACGGACGAATTAATTGTGATAGTTAATTGACGGCAATTATCGTCGAAATAAACGCGCGTAAAACAAATAATTTAATACGGATTAAAGGCTAATTGACGTACGTTTTTATCGTAGGAAATTGACTCGCCGGAAAAACGTGAATTCTAATTAGTATCCCGCGGCCCGTTTCGAATACGGTTATAAACGAATAAATCGAAAACGTTTCACGTTTATCATCCGCGACAAATTCAGCTTATACGATCATGGGCTATTACTGTACTCGGATGGTTCACACGCGCTTGAGGAGTTGCGCACGAACATCCGAAGATCGTTATGATTGGCTAAAATTACGGAGACTCGGTGACAATAGCGTGATGATTCCGTGAAACGCGTTCGGATCGATCGACGTTTATTTTAGGTAATTCGTTCGGCGATTATCATTCAACCGTTTGGCGAAGTATGACTTTTCCACTTGAAACCATGTACGTTGCGATATATATATATATCACGTTTTACGCGATCGTAATTATACCTATGACTCAGTACAAACAAATTGATAAGACGTATAAAAAAACTAAATAACGAACTCGAGTACGGGCACGTTAATACTGAAACGGTAATAAGCGTATACTATTTCAACGTCGAACGATATTAATGAAGTTTTCAACCAAATTCGTATATATCATCAACGAGACGAAATGTATAAAATAAATTCCAGTAACCTTACCAGACGAACATTGATATGTATATTTACCACGTCGGTCGTTTTCGGTGTTTTTTTTTGTTTGTTTTACAGGATGGTGTCCCGCCTATATTATACCTATACGTACTTAAACATGTATTAATACGTCGGTAACGTTGTAAATGTCTAAACAGAAAAAAACGTAAAACCGTTTGAACGACTGTAACGTTAATCACACCACGTTATATATATATATTTGTAGTTACCGCAAGTTTGTCTTACGTTCGCAAAAGAATAAAAAAAGTAAGTCGAATAAAAAAAAAAATAAAACTCGTTAGCGCTCGTTTCGAAAATGGTGTAAAAATTTGTGAACAGACTCAAAATTAGACGCTATATGATCGCGATATAAGGTATTTGCGCCACAAGTCTCGTAACACACCAGGTAAGTACCTAACTGCACGGCGACCAAATATTGTCGAACGCTACTTTTTCAACCGTTGTTCGCACGAACATTTCGATTTAATTACGTAAATATCGGGGTCGGAAAAACGTATTTACGGGATATCACGTTCGAAATACGTCATATCGTTAACATTTGTCGTTTGAGCGAGTGGTAAGTTTATGAATTTCGCCAACAGATCACGGTTACCGCGGTCGTTCACAATAAACTGACCACTTTACCGCGGATTATGAAAAAGTGAACAAAATTCGAAATCGCGCTATTTAACGTACGGGTAGTATTTATCGCGGAACAGTCGGCGTTAGAATCGAATTTGACTTAAGCGCACGGATTCGGCCGTGTTTTACCGAGTGTAGCGAAATCAGGTCAATGGAATAGTTTGGTTCAAGCCATACATTTTTTCCGAAACGCTACGGCGGGCGGCCGTCATGTCGGAATTTCGATGACAATCGAAAATATATATAAAGTATTTGTTCGCCCGGGTATTTTTAGGGGACGTGTACGGCGAGTGTTGTGAAACGCGATTAATCCCGTGCGCGTGTGTATACTCTTGTATATACACACACACTATAAACAGCTGTAAAACAGGTACGCTGGGATAGGACCGTAGCCGGAACATCATGACCAGATAGTGTATATATTGTCGTCGACTGTGTTTTTGTTTCGACACTCCGGACGACGCGGTTCAACAACCGATTATTTGTACAATACGCTGGAATTCCGACACAATGCCTGCACGCCCTTAGTCGCCGCTGTTGGTTTACTACTGTGTGGTCGGATGATTCACGCGTTTCGCCGTGCCGACGGACTACAACGGGAAATCCGAACGAATACATTACGCGTTCGAAAAAATGAACCCGGCCGAACGTTACGAAGGTACAAACCCGGGCCGGAATTACGTACGCAAATTGGGCGACGGTTTTTTTTTCGGAAAGAATACGGTAATTGGACGTACTCGCCGTTTTCACGATATCCGTTTCGCGGGTACATTCGTCGTCGACGCACAGGGAACCGCGCGTCCGACAATTTATTACACGGGGCGTAACGTACGGCGTACACTATATATACACATATTACGCTGTATGTGGCGCAGGTATGGAAATACTATATCGTCAATATACCTACCTTGTAAGGGGGAAATTTGCGAAATAATCGAAGAACGATCGGCGATAGTGTTTTGGTTAAAAGCAACGGCGCTCGGTTTCGCTGATTGAAAAATACGAAATATACGTGATATTTTCGAAAAGTCGCGGAAACGCGCGAAACAACGCGTCCGCCAGGGATTGAGAGCTCGAACGTGTTATCAATAACTAACCGGCAAGAATACGCGCGAATACGAACTGTACAATTCCCGTCCTCGAGTATAATATTAAAAGGGTATACTACCGATGTTCTCGGTCGAGCCGCTGCTTTGTGTGTGTTCGATCCGCGCCGCGAGTGTATACAAAAACAGAACGGGTGGTGGGATTCTGTCCGTTCGCCGACGACTATTTCCGAATGACGGACGTACGTGCGCGGCACGTGTAAAACCGCTGTTAATTACCGTGTCGAACTTTGTAAAAAAAAAACGAATCGCGGCGATTGTTTTTTTCCCGTAAACGAACGAATCACGCGGACGACGATACAATTCGTACGAATTCGCTCTAAAGCGTCACGCTTACGGAACTATGGCTTCGGCACAGTCGAGTGTAATACATTTATATACGCGTCGTGTGACGGGTAGTAAATTAATTTATCACGCTTTGTGTACAGAAGATAAGAAAACTAACTGGGCGACTTTGTATCAAACGAACCGAAACAGGCAAGTGTATTCGCATCGACTACGCCGAGAATAAAATTTAACGCGCCTGTCGTAAATGAACGTACCTAATAATATATCAAAATAAAATCGGCCGATATCGGGTGGCGGCGGCCTTATTATTGTTCCAGTTTTCGACAATTCCGATGCCAAACGCTGTCACAAAAGTCGCTATTGTAATTTACGGATATAGAATAAAAAATACGATTTTCGCGAAATTTCGATGGAAATATAACGTTTTTATATACAACCGATAGACAAATCATTATTTTCGCGTCCGACGAATACAAAAATAACGTTAACGGGTAGGCTAAATCCATTTAAATCGGTAACGATTACCCATAAATATGATAGGCGATTTGAGTACTTTATTTTTTCGAAATAATTATACGATAGGTAATTCGAGTGCATCGTCTAATTATATCGCGTGATATACAACGAATTGGGATTGAAAAAAAATTCGTAAAAATACGAATATCGTACGCTTCGAGTATAGCGATAGCTAACAAGAATCTACGGGACACTTGTATCATTAAAACACTTCGAAGTACTTAGACGATCAATCGGCGAAAAAAATACACGTTTTCGAAACGACGAGAGCATGACGTCATAGGGGCATCAATTTAAGCCGTATAGACTATAAACGCGGTAAAACCCTTACCCGTTTTACCGTTACGAATAATATAAAGTACTTCTGCGGGTATATTGTGTACGGTGCCGTAAGAAGACGCGATTATATCTGTAGATCGAACGTGTTGGAAACCGACGGAACGAATACAACGACGCGAGGAACGTTACGACGGTAATTCAATGTTTGCCTAAACGCGCCGTGTGGAACTCCGCGAGCGAAAATAATAATATTATCGGGCGATTTTACGCGGCTATTTCTTTACGTAGATTCCCTGTATCGGATTGTGTTTGACGGGATACCGGCTACTTTTACGCGAAATAAGAAGCCACGGCTTAAATAGAGAAACAAATCTGGTCGACACGAATCGATATTTGTATTTTGAAATGCAACTTTTTGTACGTTTTTTATATTTTTATTCCGTAATCACGGCGTAGACGTCTTTCGGCAGCACCAGGCAATCGACGTGTCTAATAGTTGGTAGACATGTCGTCGTTGCACCTCGCCCGTTTATTGTTCGTGTACGATAATAGTACGATAATAGTAGATATAATAAATAATATTAAAACAGACAAGACCGCCCAAAATTCGAATAGACACGGACTCGAGACAACAGCAGCCACGAGAGCTAATTGCGAAATGCCAAAATGGTTTAGCATCGCCGCCGTCGCCGCCATGGTAGCGTGACACAGGGTCGCGGGGACGACGACGATTCGCAATTTTACGTCGTTAACGGAATTAAATTACCCGTGAAACGTACGCACAGAAGGACAATAGTCGCGTGCGTCAAACCGATAAGTATAGACATTATTTACTCATAAGCTATCGATTATTATGTACAATAATAACAATATTTAAATGAACAATGCCGCGAAACAATACATTATTCGAATACACGAAGACAACAGTCGCGCGTGAGACTTGAGAGCCAAGTAGCTAAATGATTTATGCCACCGCCGCAGTGACGCTCAACGAGTTTTTGTGATTGTGGTGG